>BGPR01021622.1:0-26263 GCA_013235015.1 Araneus ventricosus
ACGCTGGATTTCAGTTACGTATTGCTGATTACCATGACAACAAGCACTTACTTTTAAAATCAAATTCAAGTTGGGATGAACGCAAACAGGTAAACTTGATGTTAAAGGCTGTCCATCTAAAAGCAGCTCTAGAATCTGTAATTGATTGAGGTCTCGTGTTTTTTTCCTGCAAGAAGCAGACAATCTTTTTCTGTCCTCTGAATAGTTCGTGCTTTCACCTTTCTAACTCAATACTATGCTTATCCTTTCCTTTTCACCTACACCACACTTATCAGCATCACAACATAATCTTCACAATGACATTTTCAGCCATTGCATCATACATGAATCTATAAATAATGTTTGATAAACGCACGAGAATACAGAAACTTCTGTATTGTTTGTTCTACTAAAACTATTATTCCAGTGTTCCTGAGAGTTTACATTCTAGTAAAATCTGAATCAACACATTTTCAGTGGTGATATGTTGACTAGGTGGAAAACATATGTTGTGAATGTGAAAAAAAATGTTGCGAGCTTTATATGTAAACTCATCATACATGTATGTTTAGATTATATTAGTCTTAATATACTCATTCGGAGCGTTTACAGAACCAAGCGACGAGGTAATATCTTGTGGAGGAACGGATGTGAGGGAGGAAGTGATGACGACAGTTCATCAAATATATTTGTGCCCCCCCCCGCCCCGACACCACCACTATTCTCAACACATACAATACTACCTTTATAATATTATATAGGCATGAGGGTGATTCTGATGGTTGTTACTTCGACATTTTTATTCATTTTACCACTTCAGTAAGGAATTTCAGAAATACTCACTTTTTCAACTCCCATATATTTCTAAACTATCGATACTAAAATAAAGTCTAGGACTTTTTTTTTGTAGAGAATTTAATGTACTTTATTTTTGTAATTGGTATTTTTCCTAGAACCAGTTTCGAGATATTTAAGAAAAACTGAAAAGACCTCCCCTTTACCGCCCCTCCATGTGAGTAACCCCCACGGTCGGGACTTTTAGTATTGTTGTTTAGGGCACTATTCCCTACAACTGTCCAAATTTCAAAACTACACCATTTATTTTTCTATTTCCTTCGTTGACTCGACCAGAATTGATCTTATGGAAGAAGCGGATTGAAGGGAGGAAGGGGTCACGACTGTTCATCAAATATATTTGTGCCCCCCCACCCCCACTATTCTCAACACATACAATACTGCCTTTATAAAATTATTATATATGCATGCGGTGCTTATGACGGTTGTTACTTCGGCATTTTTTATTGATTTTACCATTACAATAAGGAATTTCAAAAATTCTCACTTTTTCAACTCCCTATATCTTCTTAACTATTGATGCTAAAATAAAGATGTAGGTCTTTTCTTGTAGGGAATTTAATGTAGTTTATTTTTGTAATGAGATTTTTTTCTCTAGACCACATAGTTTTCGAGATATTTAAGAAAAACTGAAAAAGCCCCCCTTTAAACCCCCTGTACCCCCCCGCGCAACCCCCACGGGCGGGGACTTTTAGTATGTTGTTTAGGACACTATCCCAACAACTGTGCCAAATTTCAAAACTACACCATTTTTTTTTTCTATTCGTCGATTTTTGGCCTTCGTTGACTGGACTAAAAGAGAACAGTGGGGTGAATGCAGAAAGAATGCGAACCTATGTGACTTGTTACATGCAACTTAGATTTCCCCTTTGAAATCATCAGTTTTCCTTCTAGTACTTACTACACAAAGACCATTCATTTCAGAAAAAAATGTTATTTTTCTATGCAGATGGGATAAAATAGTTGAAATTGCCTATCCAGAACTTTTGATTCGTTGCAGGAGGTTTAAACTTTTGAGAAAAGCTATCTTTTATGCTGCTTTTGTATTGCTAAAACGAAAGTCCGTAAAAAATTAAAAATAACCCATAATGTTCTCCCTTCCATTTTTTCGAGAACTTCCACATTCGTATGACAATTATAACATGTGGTCCAAAATTATTGCGTTGTGCAATTAAGCGTTCTCTATAGGCATAAATAAAAATTCTCAAAAAATGTTTGCTTAAATGCTTTCCTCTCGCGATCCCATTTCAGCTGCAAAAAAATTGCACAAATACTTGTATGAAAAAAAGTTGATTCGTGACCCCAAATTTGTACATAAGAAGAAAGGAAAATAAATAATACTTCCTCTCTACAACTTAAGTTGACAATTTGCCGTTTTTGCCCAGAAATAAATGTCCGATTTTCATAAAATTAAGGAATCCTTTATTTACTTATATCGAAAAATAAATAAATAATAAAGTAATTTATATCGAAAAATAAATCGCAATATAAATAAATAAAAAATAAGGTAATAATAAAATAACGGAATAAACAGGATATAAAAAGATAGAAACAGAAGTATTAATCAGTGCATTGGAATTTGGCTATTTTTTAAAATTTGATCTCGTCGGCAATTTGAAAATTTTTTCTGGTCTCTTGAATTACCTATTACCGTCAATAATTCGAAGTAAGGAGTATAAAGTTTTTTAAAAAAGTTCTGAAATTTTTTTGTTAGATTCACATGATTTATTTTGTTTGTTTGGTTTTTTACTTTCTCGTATACGAAGTATACAAAGAGAAAGTATTGTAATCGTCAAAAAATTCGAACTCGAGATTTTGACGAATCTCCACGTTTTAGACCTTCCTGAGTCCGAAAAACACAATTTTGGAATTATGTCTGTCTGTGTGTATCTATGAACACGATAAAGGGCTGAAATTTGGTATGTGAACTTGAAACATAATTTGTAGGTTTCTATCAACTTTTGGACAAAATCCGTCAACGGGAAGTCTGTCTGTCTGTATGTTCGAGGTCATGTGAACGCTATAACTCAAAAACTTGAAAAGCTAGATGGATAAAATTTTATACACAGTTTTATCGTCATGAATGTAGGTCCGTATAAAATTTTGGGCCAAATCCGTGAAAGGATTGACTGTCTGTCGGTCTGTATAATCGTATACTTGTAAAAATTATATCTCCTAAACCCTTTGGCTTAGATAAATAAAAATTGATAGGACATTTGCTAATATTAATTATAGATCTGTGCTCAAATTTCGTTTCCATCCGTTGAAAAAAAAGGTGTTCAAATTGCATATTTGGTTCAAAATTGTGTGTTGGCGAGCGTTTCGCTTATTTTACTCAAGTTAGTATAGTTGGCTTTTGATCTTGGCGGTCTACGAAGTTGTAGCTTCGAACGCGCTTCGTTTCTTCCCTTTTGGTTCTTTTTTCTCCCTTTTGGCGAATTCTGATCCTGCTCGGATTATTTTATTTCCGTTTTATCGTTTCAACGTGTGCTGTACAAAACTTGTTGCGTTCTGGGAATAGGGCAGATTCGAAATTTTTATCCGAGCGAGTTTGCGGGGAACTGACTTAATTTCGCTTTTTTTTTTTTATATCCACTGCGCTAGGGGTTATTTTTTGTCCCTAGATGTGTTAGGAGTATACGAGAAAGTTTAGGGGAGACCACTCCCGCTGGTTTTGGATGTGAGCGTCAAGAGTTATTATAATATTAATACTATTAGTCCGCGCTTTATTATAATTTTAAACTTCTAGTCTAGCAAATGGTAGTTTGCTTCAAATTGCATCACTAAATCTAATTAATGACTACATTTTAAGCAATTGTATACATCTTTAATTTTTTTTTTCTGGGAGGGGATGAAGGATTTCCCAATTCTGAATAATGTTCACCTGACGAGGATGAAATCTACGTCAGCTCCTTACTTTCCAAACTTACACACAAACATAAAGACTTTTGACTACAAGTTATTTTATATCCGCAAGACTCCCCAGGCCCGAATGAATATTTGTTGATATCAGATATCGAAACGATTATTTTTGCAACTTGTGTCTGCGTCTTTGCCATTATGACACTGTAGCTCCTCTAATTATTACGGTAGAACCTCGATTATCTGGGCCTCTATAAACCGAGATCTCTGTTACCCGAGTCGGCATTTTTTCCTTTTTTTACTTTCTCGTATACAAAGAGAAAGTATTGCAATCGTCAAAAAATTCGAACTCGAGATTTTGACGAATCTCCACGTTTTAGACCTGAGTCAGAAAAACACAATTTTTGAATTATGTCTGTCTGTGTGTGTGTGTGTCTGTGAACACGATAACTCGAAAATTATTAGAGCTACGGGGAAGAAATTTGATATATGATCTTCACACATAATTTGTAGGTTTCTATCAAATTTTGGACAAACTCCGTCTACGGGAAATCTGTCTGTCTGTCCGCGTTCATGTGAACACTATAACTCCAAAACTTTAATATCTAGATGGATAACATTTGGTACACAGTTTTATCATCATGAATGTAGGTCCTTATAAAAGTTTGGGGCAACTCCGCCAAAGGGTTGACTGTCTGTCGGTCTGTATAATCGCAAACGTGTGAACACAATAACTCTTTAAGATAATGACTTAGATAAATGAAATTTGGTATGTGGTCTTCTAACAATAATTATAGATTTGTGTCCAATTTTCATTTCAATCCGTTAAAAAAAGTTTTTCAAATTGCATATTTGGTTCAAAAGGCACATTACGACTCTGTGTTGGCGAGCGTTTCGCTTATTTTACTCAAGTTAGTATGGTTGACTTTTGACCTTGGCGATCTACGAAGGAAATTGTAGCGAACCGCAAACACTCACTTCGGAAATTATGGCAACCCCCTAAAAGGAAACTTTGTTCTGGCATTCACCAGATGGAAGGTATGGTGAAATCTTGCTTGATATCTGTAGTAAGATTTCGTTCTCAAAGACGTTAAATAAAGTTGTGGTACCTCAGCGCGTGTAAAAATTGCGAACATCAGTATTTTTTTTTTTTTTTTTGCAAAATATAAATTTTTCGGAATTCATAAATTTTATATGTTTCATTGTAAATCATTATTCATAATTTTTTTCTTAAAATAACCAGGCCTTGGGTAAATACCCCCAAAATATTTACCTACTCACTGGGTGTTTACCCACCCCACATTACTGGTCGTATGCGAGAAAATTTCGGGGAGGCCGCTCTCGAAGTTTTTTTAACATAGTCAACGAACTGTTTAGAAAAGGCTGTCGAAGTTGGGATTGGAGCAGATTTTCGCGGATTTTCACGAAACGAAGGCTTATAAATGGTCGTTATCGGGAGGTCATCTCTTATAACTCAAGAAATTACTTATTGAAAAAATAAATAAAATCACGGTTCCATTCTTAAACACTTGAATATGAACGAATTCCATACATTTTTATGAAAGAAATGGTGTTGAAATTGTACCGGAAAGTTTTACGTCGTTAAGAAGAGGGAAATATTCTGTTTGTTGTAACGGACCAGTGTGAATATTCAGGAATTCTAGTCTTCAACAGTGAGCCCCATACTCACAGGCATCAACAGATCCTGAACAAATCTTCTTCACACAAATTCCATTAGATTTCTTTATTCCGGATTATAACAATTATGAGCCCTTTGCTTACACGACATTACCCGGTCAGATCATACAAGCTTCTCTACACAATTCCTTTAAATTGTGTTTACTCAGAAATCTAACATAAAACGGTGAGCCCTTTGCTCACAGGCGTCATTACACCGTCAAATCCTGAACGCTTTAAAAAAAAGTAAACAATCTTTGGCGTCTACATTTGTCCCGCCGCAATACAGTACTTTATTTATTAAAACTGTTCTTAATTGATTAAAAAATGAGAAAAACGTAAGTGGGGAAAATATGCACAACTGCACAGTGAAGGTTAAAAGTTAAAATGACATCGCACCATCGGCCATTGATTACGACAATTTTAATAAAATTTGCTTAATTCTATCATACAAATTAAGAAGAACCAATTTAAATGAATTTATCATTTCTGAGTAAAACACAAGAGATAATCGTCCAGCTATTTAATTGAATTACAAAATCAAAAGTTAACAAATAAAATTGTTTAATTTTATGGCATTTCACTTTTACAAGGTCATCAAGTAAGTTACTTTGGGTTTTTATATTAATAATCATATAAAATATCGATCTAGATATTAAAAACATATAAATTTATACTAATGCCACACATGTCAATAACACTGTGCCATGACCTAAAATTTCACAATGAAATCAAAGAAAACGAAGAAATATTTTATTTCATACAATAATGATGGAACATCAAATAGTTATCAAGAATGACTTCTTTTAATGAAATAATGAAGACTTTAGCATTCTTTTATTCCAAGCATTCTTCGATCCCTGCAATAGATGAAAAAGATGTAAATTCAATTAATACTTAATTAACAATCATTAAAAGAAATAATCACAATTAAATAAAGTCGTTACAAAATTAAATCACTTTAAGTTATATATTTCATGTTTTGGAATAATTTAGCTCAACTTCAGCCACAATATAAATTACTTAAATCATCTAATAAAAATTTCTCTTCTCACAAATAAAAACACAGCAAAAGAGAATGAGAATATAAAGCAGTTTAATTTGAACTAGTTGCGTAGCCTGGGTTATCTCGAATAATACGTCATTCCCTGGAGGAGAGAAGAAGTGAGGCCTCCGGATCGATATTTTTTCATATGCCCGCCTCCATTTTTTTCAACAAATATTGTCACTTTCCCCAACAAACGCAAATATCCTTTCAAATCTAGTCGTTATCACCTTATGGTGTTTTATTTCGCAACGTTACTGCTTTAAGACAAAAAAAGAGAAAAATGCAAAAAATGAGTTTTTTTCCCGATGTTTATAAATCAAAACACGGAAGCTCACTGAAAAGAAAGAGAGAGAAAAAACTTTTTATACAAACGAGCTTCCGTTACTACGGTTCAAAAAAGATGAAGAGAAATAAATAAATAATGCAAGAATACCGGATGTGAATGATTAATAATAGGGGGCGGAAAGACTGCACGACAGATTCATTCATTCATTTTGGCGTTTTTAATTAATATCTTTTTAAACAATTGTAATTTAGGAATTTAAATGGTCAAAATGGATTTCTTGGATTATTTCTCATCTTTTGATACTTTCGGTGCGCTTCTGTGTTCAGCTGTTCGGGATAAGATAGCCTCACATGCATAGATACATTTGTTTACTCTCGAATTTTAATATTTAATTTGAATTAAATGATGCGTTATCGAGTATAACTACACACAAGCAGACATATCAATAGTCGACTTAAAGATAGATTTTGTCCAGAGTTCTAAACACTTCTCAATCCAGGCGAGAAAATCATATCCTAAATTTCACTTACCTAGCTCTTTGCATTTTTGAATTATCAACTTCACATGCACACAGACAACTTCTTATTGATACATTTGGCCCAAAATTTGGTGCATCTACAATTTTAATATAAATGTCATACTAAAAGGTAACTAATCTATCTTGTTGCATTTTGATATATCCTTCTCATATCCACATTAATAATATATTAACATACATTCAACCCTTTGAACGGATTTGGTCAAGAATTTTATACAGATCTATTTTAGTTATATTAACGCCCTGTTTTGAAAAAACATGAGGGCTATTTGGGGATGCACCTCGTAATTTTTTACCGCGATCAGATGAGGACGACACCTGAGCTGGCACCCCACTCTCCATACTTCCTCACCACACGAGCGGGAGAAAACATTTGGCCCCTAAGTATGATTTAACGTACAACACGCCCAATACATGACGGATCTTCAGTGAAATCTGGTTTAGAAACTGGAATCCTCAGGCCCTCAAGCCGACAAATTACCACTAGGCAACTGCGGCCTCAGTAATACAGATCTACAATTGTGGTATTAAAATCATTTTCAAAAAAAATTCCATCTATCTACATACCTTTCGCATGTTCACGCAGAGACAATTTCAAAAATGGTTTTGGGTCTCCGAGATGTCTAAAATATTATAATCAGAGTCGTCTTATCCTTTGGGGGTAATTCGGTTGTAGCCCAGAGGCGACATTAACCCAAGGGCGCCTAAAAATTTACTGCACCGATTTTATTTGAATTTTGATCCAAAAAATTTAATTGTAATTTCAATTGTGTTAAAAGTAAAAATATGAAAAAGGCTTGTAACTTGATAGCTACCGATTTTATAATGATGTATAAATATTTGTATCATTTCAAAGATAAACAATCTATGAAACGTCAGCTCACAAAGGTGCTGCAAAAGTTGTATAAACCTAAGTTGTAATTAATTTTGTGCTGATTATTTTGATACATAATGATGTTATACTAAAAATTAATAGTTTTTGAGTTATAAGCAAAAAATTGGGGATGGCTATAACTAAAATTTCAACAAAAATTATTGGTGGCAAACTTCAGATTCGTAATAAGCACCCCCCAAAAAATAAGGAAGCAAAAAATTACAACTCCTTCAGAATATGATTTTAAAAAACTACTTAACGACTGAACTACTGAGAAAAAGAGAAAAAAATGAGAAATTCGCGCCAAGCGAGAACTGGGGAAGATGCAGTTCAAATGAATGCAATTTCAAGCGGAGAAAGGGTTGCTTTTCTCCCGTTTCGCTTTGTTTATAGCACTTATCTCGGATTCTCAGAAGAAGCCAAACTTGCGGCAGCTCTCGTCTGTCTCTCTCTCAATTCTTGATTCATTTTCCGTCTTCTTTTTACGTTTTTTCTTTTACTTTTTTGCCACTTTCGTTTATCACTGAATTCTTAAAATGGAAAAGTAAGCCAATTAGAATAAAAACGAAAATGCAATTTTTTAAAATAATTTCAGGGGGGACTGCAGCTCTTATGGGCGAGCTGCCACTGGCTATTTCTGAAATGTTCTGATTAAACTAAGTAACTTTTAATTATAATTAATTATCTTTTTAATTAGAAAAATGATTTTTATAGGATTTGTACCTTCTATAGCAGTCAGCTCAACATTCAGATGCAACAATCAAAGCTGAAAATTGCACCGTTTGGTTGAAAATAATTAGAAAGCAAGCGTCCCAAAAAAGGGACAACGGCAGATAATAAGTTAAGATTCCCTCAAACTCTTCAAAAAATAAGCAAAACGATATGAAAAAAGACTGTTTGATTCCCCTTTCTTTTTGTACGTTTTTGGTTCAAAGAGAGCCAGAGGGAGAATTTGGAAAGCTACGTTTAAACTATCATTACGAGAATTATTTTCTTCTGATACGAATAATGTTTTGCAGACACACAGATAATTATTATTTACCTTGATGAAGCACTACTGGAATCAAAATTTCACATATAAGTCCAGTATACCAGAACACATATCTTCATCTATAGTATGCTTTGAGCTTCGACTATCATCCTAGAAACAATAGAGTATTGTCAAACTACTGAACAAACTGTCAAGAATGCAAGTCAAACTTTTAAAGAAAATAAAATTAAATAAGAACTCGTTCTATTCTGTATTGCAATTAAATAACAACAAAAAAATGGAATGATACTCCCGAATATTAGAGCATACAGAGTACGAAACGGAAATATATCTTATTTAAAAACATGAAAAAAGGCCACAAACAACAAAATTCACCTGAAAATTTTCCAGATTTAATATTAATTTAACATTAAACTTCACTGAAGTAGCGTCACATTAGAAAATCAAGAGAAATACTTAAATTCTAGTTTTCTTAAAAACACCCGAATAATTTATGGAACAGAGGTTAATATTTCTTTAAAGTTCATTCCCCCCCCCCTCCCCCCGTCGGTAAGGGAAAAAAAGAAACGTTTAACCCAAGGAACTAAAAGCGCTTAAAAATTTTCAAATTTGCATTGATGACATAATTTTGCGCGATTTAAAGTAACAGATTTCCAGGTTTCCGAAAGTAAATTTATTTATAGTAAGTTTCTTATTCATTTTATACGTCTGTTAGTACATTTTTAACATGATTTAGTTCCTAAATACGTATTTAAAAACAACTTATGATGTATGAACTATTAGAAATTTGGAGATGATTCTGATTCCTGAAATACCGCTTTGTAATAATGTTACTATGCTAGAACATGTTGTGAACCTGTTTAAAATAGTGTATAAACAAATTGACGAGTTGTATATAAAATCGAAAACTTTTCAACCAAAAATAACATTTTTTTCCAATGCAGTGGATTAGCAAATAAGTAAAAAAAGATAAATGTTTAGTTTGTTTATTATTGAGTATATTATTTAATACTTTATTTGTCCCTAATTACTAATGAAAATATTATGTTATTAAAAAGTTTATTATAGAAGTAGTATCTTAGCATGTTAGGACATTTTTTTTGCGAATACGGATACAGCGAACCTCGGTTAAAACGAACTTCTCAGCCGGTTGGTTGAGGGTTCGTTATAACGGGGTTTGACTGTATTTAAAAACAACTTATGATGTATTAGGAATTTGTAGACGATTCTGATTCCTGAAATACTGCTTTGTAATAATGTTACTATGCTAGAGTTAAATGATTTTATCGACTTTCAGTATTATAAAAACATTATCAGTAATTTTAAATTTATTAAGTCATTACTTAAAAAAAACAGATATTTTATAGGGATATGTTTCCGAGAAATGATATAGATATTTAAGATTGATTAATAAAAGGCAATTATTTTAATAAAAGGAAGTATGTATATCTCATGTTTCTAATAAAAATTAATACAAGGATAAAGAATTCATTTAGTTAAAAATGTGTATCAACAAAACGAAAACAAATTTTTTCAATTGCATGAAACCAATGTTTAAAATACTTTAACAATTGTCAATTTTAAAATACTTTGATCGGGGGCTCCATATTGCTACCTTGCCCGGTTGGTAGTTCGGGCCGCTTCTCCTTGCGGCCCCGAAATCGACACCTTACCACTAGGTCACCGCGACCTCTCACTAACAAATGAAAAAAAAGAAAGAAAACTGCCTTAAAATATCTCTACCTTGCATTCATTTGGGGTACCGGTTCATATTTATCCATTTTGTCTCCTCCAGCTTCCTAATGCTAAAACCAGCTTCCAGAAGGATCTTCTGTTCAGGATGAAGGCTTTGTCTTTGGGGCATTTGGGCACTGGCAATTTCGGGAGCGGATGAAGGCATTGGATTTTGGTCTTGCGAAACGGTTTTTACGACTTCCGATGCTTCTGCATGTATTTCCGAGGTTGGGATCGTCTCTTGGGTACTTTTGCAGACCTCTCTGAAAAAACAAAATTGCTATATTATCAAACAAGGTATAGATGTTATAAAATATTTCAATCTGAATGCGTTTTTACGTATGAAAAAAATTCCAATTGTTTTCTGCAAATAAAATTGAAATATGCCAAATAGAATGAAAAAGTATTTTCTTGAATGGATTTAAGAAAAATAAAAATTTATGCTTTCAGATTTTAAGTCTTTCAATTTAAAAGTAGTCTTTATCCCTCTAAATGTCCACTTATTTTGATTTAATGGCTTCATGATCTTAAAAACCAGCTTTTTAAGTGTGTTGTGTATTTAATAAAATCTCTACAATCTTAAAATTTTAAGCGTTAATTTTTAAGAAAATATACTTAAATTATCTGTTTTTGAAATGAACATATAAAATGTTATGATAGATTTAGGTTTAATTCAAATAGGTTTATTAAATACAATTAACCTAATTAGTAATCCCAGGTTTGACCTTTGTCTAATAATTATTTTTATTAATGTAATCAATTTAACACTTAGAATGCGACGCAAAGAAAGACATTATTAATTTGAAAGATATAACTTTATTTACAGTATAGATATTTAATTGTAAATTTAGCATTAAATAAGATAAACCCAGGAAGAGTAGTATCGCATAAAAATAATTAATACAATCTCTAACCAACAGTCTGTAATTGTCTCTAGAGATTAGATATAATCAAATGTATTTCAAACTCACCAGGCGTCGTCACGCAATCTCCAGTCCAGAATTCATTAAAATATATGCACTTGTAGTTTCCAATCAAAGGTACTAATAAAACCATGCCACTTAATTGCCTTCTTCACTCACCATATATGGTCTCAATAAAATATTTTAATTTACCAGGCAGCCACCGTCACTCGGTTAACATCGTCGCCATCAAGCAATTCAGAAAAATCGGCCACTTAAGGTTTTTCCCAACAAACCACCTCGATTATTGTTACATTCTTCTCAGCTCCCATTTTTCTTATATATCGGGGTCCAATCTCCGTCATTTGCCTTGCTGAATGGGCCAGGGAGTGGTGTGTCTTGATTCTTCTCGATCTTTCTAGAGTTCAAGGGTGGCGCCGCCTCTACTTAGCAAAGGTTTGGCTTATTCGCCGCCATTCTGGAAATTTCTATTCCAAAGAATTCTCAAGTTTACTATGCAATAATTCACTGTGTTCTAATTCAATCAAAATATTACACAACATAGTTTCCAAAGTGTGATATTTTGCAAAAAAGCCCTATTAGCCTCATCGAAGAGATCGATAAATATTGATATCTGTAAGTTGATCCAAACATTTAAATGCGGCATCGGGAGGATAGTTTTTTTTCATTATCGCTAGACTCGGTCGCCGTGCTACGCGCCAGGTAATCACGAATGACATCATACTGCCAGGATGGCGACACCGACTTCTACGACGACTTGCGAATGCCTCCACTGTGGCGGCATCGACCTCAAAGGGTTAAAGCATTTTAATAAAATGGAAGCGTCGATTAACAGTTCATTACAATTTAAAAAAGCAACTTTGTTTTTGTATATGCACTTTTCTTTTTCACTATAATTATGCTTTATCTTAATCCTGATCATAGCGATAGTCGTGAAGACATCTTTCAATACAGATCCTGGCATCCATTTTCGATATGCATAAAAATAAGAAAAACTAAAGCACTATTTTTTCTAGGAAGATAAATAATTTTTTTTTTTAAAAAAAGATGTTTTCGGAAAGCGACTAGAGTATTGCACAATTTTGGAGGGGCGGAGTATATAGTATTTTTTCCACTCTGCTTCATACTTCTACCCATTTTGTTTAGTTTAGTGCTTTGATCTGTTCATAAGCCATAACAGAGCGAAATAGAAAAAAGAATGACAGATTAAAATAGAAAAAAAAGAAAATTTATTCGGGCGTATGTCGAATAAATAAGCATCTCCCACGAAAGGGCTCCAAGTTTTCGTCGATCGTGAGTTGGTCACCAGATATATAAAATTTTGGCACTTTTCATTGAAGGAGTCGAAAAATCCTCTCACTTTAGCTGCATTTTCAGTTTTCCGCATGTGTCCGTCGTGGCTTTGTCTTCGAATCTGTTGGCAGCGAGCGCACAAATTTCTGGCGTACTGAGTTCGCCGACTTGACACAAGCGAAAAAAAAAAAATGCTTAGAACGGAAGGCAAAAGTCAGACTGAACGAATCGGCTAGATGCATTGTACTCGAGGGATGCTCCTATTAGGGACGGAGAGGACGCAGAGTTTAGTTTAGTTATGTTTACATGCCGCTTTGAAGCAACACGAGAGCTATTTTGGAACGGACCTCAAAATTTTGAACCGCGGTCAGATGACGAAGAAGACACCTGAGCTGGCACTCCGCTCTCCATACTTCCGACATCAACGGAAGGACATTTTGCCCCGACGGATTTAACGTGCACCTTCCCCGCTTTCAAGAATCGGGTTTCGAACCTGGATCCCTCCGGCCCCGAGGTCGAGACCTTCTCACCAGGAAGTGGAGCATCCGGGGGGGGGCTATGGGGCTGCAGCCCCCCTGAGAGCTAAGCCAGAATTCTTGATTTTATTTAAAATCATTACAACTATTTGTTCTTACTTTCCCTTTTAAAAAAAGAATAATGAAAACGTGACAACATTGCTTTCTGGCTTGACAGGCTCGAAAATTTTCCTACTTTTCTAGTCATTCCACTTGTACTTGTAGCGTTGACGCAGTCGAAGACATTTTTTGACTAGTTATTTCATTGTATTTTTTATTAAATTATCGAAAGTATTGTATTGTTTTTAATGATCCTTATTGCCAAGTGAGTAAAGTCTGTAAAGTTAAAGTGTTTTGGTTTACATAAGCGATGAGGTTTTACATTCGCCACGAAAATATAAAATGTTTATGACCTCAGCCCCCCCCCCCCCCGACCCAAATCCTGGATTCGCTACTACCACAGGCCACCGCGGTCCCATAGGACTCTGAGAGGAACAGTCAAAAATTCACAGCAAGAAATAACTCACTGACGTACATCGTACTCCAGTCCCTCCCACTAAGGGTTAATCAATTAGAACTAAATAACGTCAAAGCCTAAGATTTGTATTAAAAAAAAAGATATATCTGTGGCCTTTAGAAAAAGAGAGTCTTAGTTTTTGATCAAATTTTCGCCTCGAGATAGAAAATTTAGAGAACTTGCAGTTCTACTTCATTGTAAAAAACCGTTTTGTGTCACCAAGCCTAACTGAAGTGCGTTCTACTTTGATGATATTTTTAACCATTCCTGCGACCATGGCTAGTGTTGAGCGTTCATCTTCAGAGTTAAAATTAATGATACCCTATTTCCTAATTGAGGAATACCATTGGAAAATAGAGATTGCTTACGCGAGCAAGTGTGTCAATTGAACATCATTTTCTCTGAAAATTGCTAAAAGGAATAAACAATTCTAAATAAATTGTAAAATATTGTTAATTTGCAAAAAAATGAGTCAAATAAAAATATAAATAAATCCTGAATTATTTAATTATTTCTCATGAATCATGAGATCCTTTAAAATAAACTAATGATATTCTAAATAGTGATTAAGCAGAAGTGAATTAATCTATAATTAGTAATATTGAAGAGCTCAATTTTCTAAGGGGCTCCAGCCCTTCTCGGGGACCTCATTCTATCTAGTAACACAGTTGCCGAATTATGCGATTTATTTATTTATTCTTGTGGATAATAACACGTAAATTATAAAACTAATGATTAGTTTAATTTTAGTATCATTCGACGAAATTCCAGCTGTTGGAAGTAACATTTTGTAATTATATTTAATCCATTAAAACTAAATAACGTCGAAGTTGTACTGCATCTATGGAGTAAAAAAAAAGAAAGTTACAACATTTTGTGCAGTTGAGAGGTGCAATTCAATTTATCGAAAATTAACTTTATATTTTTGAGTAGTGGTCAGATGACAATTTGTGCTGGAACTATGCTCTCTCTATTTAAGAGGAGAGAAATATATATATATTCAACATCACTCAAAATTGTAGAAGTTGGAACTAAAAGGTTTCAGTCTGTACCCCAAACACAAATGTTTGTTTTTCAATTTTATAAATAATTGTAATTAAAATGTTTCGTGTTTTGCATTTTTTATAAAAAGTGGGGAAGTAAAAGCATGTTGATTAAAAACGAGATGAAAAATATTTATGATTTAATTTCTAATATTTTTTTGTAAAATTTGAATCCAAGTGACCTTTAGGATAATGCAAACGTATTTCGAAATTTTAAATAGATCGAACATGCAACTGCTGAGGGTCCTTAGGATTCGAGATTTTTTCCTCCGGTATTTCCAGGGTAATATAATTTTGTGCTTGCATTTGATTTACGAGAGTCATGAACTTGAACTTATCTTCATATAATAAAGTCATTGTGGGTATGTGGCTATGTTCCACATCTCTTCCTAAATAAATGGACTGTTTTCAACCAAATTTTGCACTCTTATTATTTAAGACAAGGAGAAGGCATTTATGAGCTTTTCAAAGTTCAAAATTTAATTAAACAGTCAGTTAATTAGAAATTAATCGAAACCGTTTTTCCGCAGTAACTTTGGAGCAAATTATTTCACAAAAAATATTTTTATACCATCTTTAAGTTCACAATTTTACCTTTCCAATGATACCAATTTTTTATCTGTGACATTTTTTCTTCAATTTTTATTAATTTTTCAAAATTTATTTATTTGACGCAGACGATTTTGAATGAAATTTATAGATTCTCGATAGCTATGCAACGGTGAGACTTTGAACTCTGTCTTTATTTTTCCGATATTTCTGTTTATTTTGTAAATATTTCTTTATCTATTTATTATTTTCGTGAAATTTTTTCCTTAATTTTAATAATTATTTCAAAATTTATTACTCAATGGCTGATGCAGTATATTTTTGCCACTCATTATTGAAACGCCCAGTAGTCTGCCTAAGTGTGGAGTTGGCTTAAAAGTTACCTCAAACTAAAAAAAAATCATAAATTTACATTTCAAAAATATTTAATTTTCAAGACTTATTTTGGCTTTATCAAGACTTTCAAGGAAGTACCTCGCATGCTGTGTTACTTTGATATAATTTTATGAATTTGTAAACTTGGTTTCGAAACGACAGCAAGATCTTTATATAAATAAAAGACATTTTGACTACGCATGTGTGTGTATGTTCCACATCTCCTCTTAAATCACTGAACCGATTCCAACCAAACTTTGCACACTTATTATTTAAGGCAAGAGAAAGATCACTGTCAACTTTTCAAAGCCCAAAAGTTAGTTAAAGTTTCAGTTTATAAAAAAATTTTAAAAATTCGGCGAAACTAATTTTACCCCTTATTGAATTTCAGAAAATTAGCTTATTAGTGACACAAATTACATTTCGGTACAATTTGTTTCTCTCTTTTTAAAAATTTTTCAAAGATAATATTTATACACAATTTTCACCAATATTTTTTATTGTTGAAGAACAAGAATAATACGAAGAACTGCTTCCATAATACAATAGCAGAATTCTGGAAGAACTCTAAAAGAAAATTTTAAAAGTAGATGATTCACAACGACGATAAACAATTTATGTTAGGAACAACTATTGATCTGGTTTATTTTCATGCTTTCAATTAATGAAAAATTAACTATTTAATTAATTGTTTCAAAATAATCATTAAAACCTTTCTTATACTTCAGTATTTGGTAAGAAAATTTGAAGTATCTATATAATTAATAATTTATAAAGAAAATTAACTATCGACGCTTTTTAAAATTCTTCTGGTTCAATTGATATTTTCATTTTATGTAGAAAACGTTTCAGATCATAAAATGATTTTGTGTATTATAATATTTTATATAATAGTAGTTTTTACATTAAAAATATTAGTCATGAAAGTATTTTAATCCGGCGCAAGGCCGGGCTTATTAGCTAGTTCAAACTAAAATAAAGTATCGTTTAAATTTTAGAAATTAATCTTACGAATTTTTTTTTTCATGTTTTCAAATTTACTTACAAATTACTGTAGTACAGTTTTTTCTCAGTTGGCTAATTAACAGGTCAAAAAGTTCTGACAGGCTTTCTATTAGAGTATTTATATTGCTTTAGAAAGATTTGTACCGATTTGTTTTTTATACCAATTTGTTTAAAATTACCTTCAAATTTAAAACTTTAAAAAATTTTATGCTCGAGATACTAAATCAACTTTCTCGAAGATGGCCCAATTAGGTGTTTTGCTAATTCAGTTTGTCATATCTGTTACTTAAAAACTGCCTATATAGAGATTAACCGTCTGACTGCGTATCCCGCGAATTCTGCGGGTTGTAAGCAAATTTATTTTCTGCTGCATCCTGCGATTTTCACAGAATAATGTGTTTACTTAATACTTTTGTAGCGTTGGATCATGTTGTACTAATAAAGCTTTGCATATAAACATTAACTCGATTGGCTCAACGATATTGAACACGTTTGCGAACGTTGCATATAAATAGGGATTTTAAAAAAATTACACATTCAGAGGGTTAAAATAAACTCAATAAGAAATATCTGATTTCGGTTGTTGGGGAGAATAAAGTGTGTAGGTGGGCCGTAACTTGCATTGCCTAAGGGCCCATTCAACAATTTTAGTTTCCAACAAAGTTGCTTTACAAGTGGGGTGGTCGATTATGCTATATTACTTTGCAGGAGTTTCGCTGCAAACTTGTCACGTCAAGTTTGTCATGACAAGAAAATATCCAGAAAAAATCTCACTTACTGCAAATGTGCATGCTATCCGGGAACATGTTGCGTTCTGGCCAGTTCCCCCTCCACCTCATCTCTTTGTATTCGGGAACATTTCTTTCGCGCTCTAGAATTTCACTCCGAAGAACGGATTGGAGTATGTATTGTCCCGCCATCTTTTGACAGCATAAAAAATACAATCTTTGCAGCAATTACCCTAAAACTATAATTTAAATATATAAATAGTAGGAAAAACTTCCTGAAACCAAACATTTAAAATAGCAATAACGAGTGAAAGCTGTTATCTTCGACTTCGGTTAGGCTCAAAATACAAGTTAATTTTTTTTAGCTTTATGTTTACAAACTTTAATAATTGCGAGTGAATATAGATCTATTTAACCGAAAGAAAGTTGAAGCTGAGTTTTGTTTGGAATATATAGCGGCAAAGGCTGTCATCCCCTAGTATCTGAGAGTCACAGTTAGTAGATGTCAAAGAGTCATCAAGCGACTGGAGAAAAACTTGAATATGGCGCTTAGAAGAGCAAATCGTATGAAGAAAGATTTTGGATGACGAAAAAATTTGAAGATTCAGATCGAGTTTCAAGCAGAAGATCCTTCTGTGCGGCAAATACTTCTTGCAGTTTAACAGAATATGTTCAATAGTGTTTTCTTGATTACACACGGAGCAAAAGGGGTTATTGTGAAGTCCAAATCTGTGCAAGAGAGCTGGGCTGATAATCATTTGGGTTTAAATGCGAGTGATGATGATATCCTCTCGTCTATTTTTTAGCCATGGCGCAAGGGATAAGATGGAGAGTAGGTCTCCCAAGATTTCTAGATATTTGCTATTTCGAAAGTTTTCAATCGGTTTTTGAATAGAAAAGTTACTATAGTATGAACAAATATCTTCCACTGAGATCCACTCAATGTATAGGTCCGGCTCCGTGACGTTTTCGGCGAGAGAATCCGCCTTTCATTCCAGGTAATATTTGAGTGCCCCGGAGTCCAAACCAGTGCATTTTTTTATTAAACTTGGCTCTCATTAAAATTTTATAGACTAAACGAAGGATGGCTTCGGGGGATTTGATAGACAAATTCTTAAGTGCTTGCAAGATTGAAAAACTGTCTGTCAAGATCAGAAGATTACGTCAGGAACTGAGAGATCATCAATCGCTTGACAAATGGCAAGCACTTCAGCTGTGAAGATGAAATTGATCGGGTGGATCCGAAAAGAAAATGATCTTAGATTTGAGATATCAGCTATGGAGGTGTAGAAATGAGATTTAGATGCATCCGTAGCGATGATAAAATAATCTTGAAATTCTTTACTGATGGTTTCTTCAAAAAGTGCTTTGATCATGGACGTCGGTTGAGCTTTATCTTGAATGCCAAAGGAAGCAAGGTGAATTTCACAAATGTCATTGTGGAGAACATCAAGTATGTTAAGCAATGTGGACAATTTGGTCAAAGGTTATGTGCAAATCTGCAAGTGCCAAGCCTCCTGATCTTTCTTATTAAGTTGGATGCAGGGGTTCGAAGATTGTCGAAATAAGGGTGAATGAACGCTATCTGCCACTTGCTTGGTAAACAATTGAATGGTCAATCCCTTGATTTTTTTCAGAGAGAATTTCCTGTCCCGCAATTTTCAGTAAGACGATGTTTGGTGTCCATATTGGAAGGCCAAGGGCAACTCTAAGAGTAATAGTTTGGATGGTATCACAAATTTTGAAATGTGTCTATGATAATTTGTTAGTGATTGCGCAGCTATAATAGAAAAGGATACAGATTCCATTTTTAGTGATGCCAACCAGGTCTTTTGTTCTGGGGCCATACGATTTATAGGCGATTGTTTTTAAGGCGTTGATTTTTTGAGTGCTTTTGCTCGAAGATTTTTTACTATGGCACCATTCTGATTAATTTTAGAAAAGATAATTCCCAAATATCGAGTCCTTCCAGGGAAGGGAAGAACCTGCGTAGGAAATGCGGGAGTAGAAAGCAATTTTCTTTTTGATAGGTCGGCAATAGCACATTTCTCAGGAGAAATAGATAGCTTCCAATAGGTACACCATTTGTAAACAATCTCCATTGCATTCTGGAATTTTTCTCAATGTATTCCAAAGAGTTATGAGAACAAGAAATAAAGATGTCATCTGCGAAAATGGAACATTTAACACCTTCGTCTAAGGTCTCACAGAAATCAAACATAAAAATGGCAAACATAAACTTGTCGCTAATCCTTTCTGAATGACTTTTGTGTTCGAAAGACTGTTTCTCCAGCGAATTTGTAGAGTTCTGCTATGTAAAAACTGATGAATGAATTTGGAAAGATTCCCCGTGATAGACATTTCAAAACAAGACCATCAATGTGCACCGAGTCGTACGCACTTTCGATATCTAAATTGATTCCGATAAAATAGTTCTTTGATGATGAGCTTCCGTTATAGAGGTATGAATACCATAAATTTCAAGTTGATTATCTCGGAGGGGTAAGAAATCATAAATGTAGGAGGGGATTTTTTTATTGATGATCAGATGTTGTGTTATGCGTTGCACCAAAATCTTTTCAAATATTTTTGAACAGACAGAAGTGAGAGCGATTGGCCTGTATGAGTTAATCTTGGACTTATCTTTATTTGGTTTTGGGACCGAAACAATAACTGAATGTTTGAATTGCTCTGGGATATTGGTTGACGAAAGAGTTTCCAAAACCTTTTAGACAAGCTTTCTTTGCTATCTGGGGTTGTAAGGATGATATTTGACGAACTGTTATTTTCTACGCAATATTAAAAAAAATCACAAATACCAGTAATGAATACTACTGTCAAAAAGGTGTGATTCAGTCATTTGTATGAAATGTACGTTTTTTTATTTTAATTTCTTTTCCTTTTATTATAATTTTTGAGAAGTTTTATTTTTTAGTTCTATATACTGTCAACAGATGGCGCCATGAAGAGCATGAACTACCTTACCCACGGGGGGCATCACCACAACCCACCCGGGGGAAACAGAGTCTTCACCAGTGACCTTCCAGATAAGCAAGTCACACTTCACCGCGCAGATCACCCTACCCCGTCTGGTATTATATCACATTTCCCACTTCCCCCCTCCATCGCGGTTTAAGACGTCTTTCTGTGAATCACCCGTCCTGTTGTTATATGTGTTCTCGAATGATAACGTCACTTTTGTAATTCGAAGCTTCGTTGGAAACTCAAAGGAGAAAGTATTCGTTTTTCTCTTTGATTGACAGAATCGCGGTAATTGTATAAAAAAAGAATAGTTGCGGTAAAGATCCCATACTGTGATCGCACCGAAAACTGCGACTGTGACGTCGAAGGTTGACTTCTGTGATTGATTACTATTGATTGTGACCTGTGAACTCAAGTTCCAACATCGCTTTCTACGATAATTTTTGCTGACGCCAGCTGTTAACAATACAAAGAACTAATAAACATTAAAACTTAACAGAAATTATTAACAATAAGTAGAAGTAATAACAGTTTTTTTATTTGAATTTTTTAGAACACTTTACTTATACTTAATAAGACTTTTTGAAAATTAAAAGTGTGATTGAAACAACAGTTATTTGGAATAGATATTTAAAAATAGCAATAGCAAAAATATTTGTTGCTCAAAAATACATCCCTACACCGTTGCCGGCACGAACCAAACTCAACCGAATAAAAGTAAAATAAAAATTAGGCTGCTTAAAAGTGCCCTCAAAACAATCATGCCTTTTCAACTCAACTCAACTCAACTTGACTGCTTATAAAACTTATCAAATTTATGTAAATATATGTGGGAATCCGAGATCGAGCGTTGAGGTGGGCGTTGCGTATTAGCGGATTGTTTAAATTTTTGTAGCAAGAAAGTTAATTGCTTCATTTCTCTATTTTCGTGTTTTCGACTGTTTTTTCCATTGTTCATAGAAGTCAGGTGAGACCTGACCTTTTCGTTTTCTCTACAATTTTGCATCTCTTGTTCAAAGCTGAGGCACACAAAGGTTACTGTGTCGGATGTTTATGATGACTGTTATTCTGTGAACTTGCAAAGCCTTTATGCAGACCTCTCCTTCCGAAAAATTTTTCAAGAGTGGTAAATCCACTAATGAACTTGTCTTGCGTCTAGGACAAAATGAATATGAAGATATTAATATTTTGATATTAAATGCGGATTCGAACTCTAGAATTCCACAATTGAACCCTTTCACTCTTCAATCCTTCATAAAAGATAAGATTAACCGTCACACTAGTATACAAAATATGAAATTTACTCGACAAGGTAAAATTATTTTTACAACGCAGAATCCAGTGTGTGTCGCACAATTGCTCAATTTGGAAACCGTTGCAAACACTCCAGTTTCTACAAATGTAATATGGTAAAACATTACTTCCCGTTTTCTTTTATATGATATTCCCACTAAAGTTTCGTTGCTTGAGGTTGCGGAAGAGTTGACCAGAAACAACGAAATTAAGATTGTTGAAATGAGGCATTTCATGAAACAAAACAATACCTGGGAGGCATCACCTGATCTGGTTACCATGCTTGGAACTCGCTTGTCTGGGTATATGAAGATATGGTTTACAAATCAAAGAATTCAATCCTTTAAAAAATTGACAAGCTACGTCAGTGTGTAAAATGTTAGTGTTTCATGCACCCCTCAAGGATTTGCGAAAAGACAACAGTTTGTCCTTCATGTGATGAAATTCATTCGGGAATTTGTCAAGTTCCACAAAAATGTATAAATTGTCAAGGGGAGCATTCGGCCACATCGAGAGGGTGCCCTTTTTATATTAAGGAACAATCAACTTATTCTATTTTTTCAAACGTCAAACCGTCAGACGGAAATTTTTCCGTCTGACTTTAAAAGAGTTTGACGTCTTATTATTCTCAAAAACTGTGAGAAATTCGAGTTTCATTTCGGTAAATTTTATTAATTTAATAAAACCTAAGAGATTTTTAGTACGGTTGTTCAAATATTTTATTGATAGACGTCAGAAGAAAAAAACATAGGAAAACTCAAAAATTGTGTTACATTTTACTTTGGAGGTTGTTTAATCAGCGAGACACTCGACGTTTGCAAAATTAGTGAGTGTTTCAGAATGTAATCGATGTTTCGGAATGTAAAAATGACGACAAAAGTGGTTATCTTATAATTAAACAGACAGTGTATCAAACAGATAGTGTATCATGTGAGTGTTTGTGAAAGCGATGTTTCATTACAAATCGGTCACTCAATTCGACAAGGTTTTCGCAATGTCTTCACCTAATACAACTTATATACCTAATGTCTACTCGCAAGAGGAATGTAATGAAATGTTCACAAAACTTTCGAAGTGCCCCTTCAAACAACCAATCGTCAAAGTCTGGGGTAAATCCTATCGACCCTTAAGGAAATCATGCAGTTACGACGACATGGACATTGAGTATGAATATTCTGGTCACTGCGAACTACCACTACCCTGGAACAGAACTTTGTCGAAAATAAAATCTGACGTGGAGAAGAAAACTGTATTTGAGTATAATTTTGTACTACTTAATTTCTACGAAAGTGGTCATGCCAAGATCGGTGCACATAAAGACGATGAAGCCTCCCTTGACCAGTCTGTGGACATCGCAACACTCAGCTTTGGAGCCTGCCGTGACATGATCTTCTCCAAAAAGGGATGTAAATCAGTGCGACAAGCGTTGGAAGCAGGATTCCTCTCGCTAATGCACGATCAAAAAGAATGGACTCATGCTATTCCCCCTCAGCCTTGTGTGAAAGAACCTCGTATAAGTCTTACCTTTCGCCAAGTTTGGTCTTCTTTACAGCAAAGCTTGGATGAGATGGAACGTGACTATTCAATTCCACTATGTAAACGTTTACGTCGAGACTAATTATTATCATCATCAGAGAAAAAAAATTTTTTTTTTCATGCTAAATTGTTATTTTTATTTTATTATTATAATTAGTATTAGAATGATTAAAAGTTTCAGTTATTTCTATCACAAGTTGAAATAAAATTTTAATAGTTTTTAAAAAGTGGAAAGTTTAGACTTCTCTTTAAATCAAATATTGAAATTCTTTAAGCAGATGTTAATAGTTATAATAAAACTTTTAACAATTACTTTATAATAAAAGTATTAATTGATAGACAACATGTTGATAAATTAAACGTTGAAAATTTATTAGGTGATTTCAATCACAAGTTGAAATAAAAAAAAAATTAAAGTGCTAATGTTAAAATAATGTCAACACTTTTAACAAATGCTTTTTAATCTTCAGAAAATAATTTAAGCTTTAAAATTAAGTCTGTTTCTCTAACAATTTTTCACTTAAAGTCATCAACTTTAAAATAGTTCTGAAAAAGAAGTAACCTTTGAAAATTCAAGGCAACTTCTTTTCTCTATAATCGTCCTTAAAGACAAGAAGAAAGAAACATTTTTTCAGATTGAAATAAAGAAAACTTAGATGTGAGTGAAAGAAACTTATTGAATTTTATTAATATAAAGAAATTTATATATATATTCAAAAGAACCTATTTTTATGCTAAGTGAATTAAGGCATGAGTGAGAAAATATTCAATCAAGACATTTGTTTGTTGAAATAAAGTCAACACTTTTAAGCTTGAAACAATTTTTCTTTAAAGGCAACCAACTTTAAAATAATAACACGTTTTGTTATTCCTGAAACTGATAGAAAATCGAAATTTCAAGTTTAGTTTCGGCAAATTTCATTGTGTTGGAGAAACTTATTCAAACTTTAGAAATTTTTAATATGATTGCTTCTCTATAAATTCGAGTAGTTAAGTTAAAGTAAAATGTAAATAAACAGTAATTAAATAGAATTATAATCCTTTTAAGGGTTAAAACATTTTGAAAATAGCAAGCATGCAAAAACATATTAATATAAACACAGATAAGATAAAATAACTTTTATTTAAAACATTCTATGAGGCATGATGTCAGAAGCTATATGCATATCATAGGCATTTTTCACAAGTAGAACAATGTTCAGATTATTTAAAAAGGTCTCTTCATTATTGCCACCACATTTGTATATTTTTCTACAAAGCATTTTCACTAAAAGCGCCTACTGCCCATTTGATAGATAGCTAAGTCTCCGTAAAGACTATGTCTGGATTCAAAGTTCATTGGTCATGCATGCGTGATCAAGCTGATTCGCCTGATTCTCAATGCAACCATTGCAAACCGTCATTTCCTCGATTCGACTCTTTATATTGTCCGCTAAAAGTTCTGTTAGGGACATCGATAGCACCATTTCAACATCGCTTAGCTCCATTTGTAAATTGGTGCGTGGAGACCGCAAAGATACTTCCAAAAGAATTTTCTTTTTCAGAAAATTGCTGAACATCAATGACTTACAGCTTTCGCTGATCTTTTTCCCAATTCACTGAAGTTGGTTCCATTCAGTTTCGGTGAGTAGGCACACAAATGGTAGAAACTACCGTGAAAAGTTAACTTTTGTCACATATCGCTGAAAGGATGTGAAAGGCTTGTTTTCAATCCACGCTGTTGATAGAAAGAGAGTGTCTCTGACGATTAGCACTTTTCCCGTCTCTGATGGTAAAGATGAATTGTCCATGTCGGTAGCAAGTGATTCCCACCGTTTTTGGTTGGGAAAGATTCAACCGTTTTCATTCGTTTTGAACTTTCGAATGTGTACATTTAATACATCTCCGAAATCACTGATCACAGCATAGTTGTCCTCACCGAGGTAATAATGGTGTTGAGGAATAGAGTCTGCAGTAAAGCCACCAGTGTTGTTAAATGTTGAGGGTTTCTTCGCAGGAGTCGTTGAAGAAGCGGATTCAGATGATGCACGTTTCATGATGAAGAGAAAGTCGAGAAACACAGTAGAATGGTAAAAATCAAAGTAGAGTAAATTCATGAAGGAAAGTTCGAAATTTATAAGGAACTCTAAAAATTGATAAAAGGGTTCAGTAACATTATTGGCTGAACTTGTGTGAGAACTTAATCTTTGCGAATGTGATTGGGTGAGGGAAAGACAAAAGCAACAAATGTCTTTAATCGACATAAGAATGACGAATAGTAATGATGAAACACGAAGAAGAATATTCTCGAAGTTCTAAGAAAATATCAAGTGACACATAAAAAGATTTTTCTATGTATGATGTGAAGATTTCAGAACAGCGGCTAAAATCGGCCCCGCCAAATTAGACACCTGTGCCTGTCGGCAAAACTCCACAAGAGAATTCGTACAAAGAGCTTCTTTTCACTCCATATCTAGTGACACTTGGCACACAAAGCCTTTTCGGAAACTCCCAATTAAGAAGGAGTGATGGATGTCCGTTCTCAGTTGAACTGAGACGCGACGGTCCATAAGAGAGACCGCTAATAGTCAAGACTGTCACTGGACATAAACCTAGGGATGTATAATCCACGATTTTTTGAGTAACAAATATTTTTGCTATTGCTATTTTTAAATATCTAT
>BGPR01021623.1:0-26262 GCA_013235015.1 Araneus ventricosus
GTACTTTTTTAATGAGAGAGTAGAGAGTACTTTTTTAATGAGAGAGTCAATTTTTTAGATAGGTTACGCGCCTTTACGATGCTCTAAATCCGCGCAATCCAACGCAATTGTCAAAATGGCTACCGTGCATCAGAAGGCCCGTCTGGAAACTCTCTGGTTCAACCAAAGCAAATAAATTGTAGCAGTCGAAAGAATTATTCTGTTAGAGTATCGGTATTGTCAGTCTCGAAGTAAGAACTTCATCAAGCATGAGCATGAGGAATTACAGAGCGAAAGTCTTCTTTACTGATGCACATTTCCTGATCCTTTTAATTTCTCGTACCAGCGCTTAAAGAATTATTTTGTTAGAGTATCGGTATTGTCAGTCTCCAAGTAAGAACTTCATCAAGCATTTGTAAGAGCAATTAAGCAGCGAAAGTCTCTCTTACTAATGTACATTTCCTGATCCTTTTAATTTCTCGTACCAGCGCTTAATGAATTATTTTGTTAGAGTATCGGTATTGTCAGTCTCCAAGTAAGAACTTCATCAAGCATTTGTAAGAGCAATTAAGGAGCGAAAGTCTCTCTTACTAATGCACATTTCCTGATCCCTTTAATTTCTCGTACCAGCGCTTAATGAATTATTTTGTTAGAGTATCGGTATTGTCAGTCTCCAAGTAGGAACTTCATCAAGCATTTGTAAGAGCAATTAAGGAGCGAAAGTCTCTCTTACTAATGTACATTTCCTGATCCTTTTAATTTCTCGTACCAGCGCTTAATGAATTATTTTGTTAGAGTATCGGTATTGTCAGTCTCCAAGTAAGAACTTCATCAAGCATTTGTAAGAGCAATTAAGGAGCGAAAGTCTCTCTTTCTAATGCACATTTCCTGATCCCTTTAATTTCTCATACCAACGCTTAATGAAGTTCTTACCTGGAGACTGATAATATCGATTTTCTAACCGACTAATTCTATAAACTGTTACAATTGATTTGCTTTCGTGAAACCAGAGACATGTCAGACGTACTTCTGCTGCACGGTAGCCATTTTGACACTTGCGCAGATGTGGAGAGCCGTATTCTGAAATGTGTCCAATAATTTATTTCAACCCTGTATATGAATTAAGCTATTTAATTATAACAAAATACTTTGATACTTCAAATAACATCCTTACCCTATGGGTGAGTGGGTCGTCATAGGTAATAAATAAATGAATATCATACTTTACATTATGCAAAAAAATACTGTACTAAAATAAACTCGATAGTCATAATATACCATAGCATAACAAATATACTGAAAAACTTTTCCTAGACACGCACTATATCATTCTGGTAAGGATTAGTTAATGTAACTTTTTCAATTTATACCTGATGATGACGTGACTTATTACTCCGGCTCATAGGCTACTAAATCCTCCATCTCGAAGTCCAATAACAGTTGAAGTTCTACCTTCTAATACCATTTTGTCGTTTCTGATAATGAAATTAATTTAGAAGATAAGTTTTAAGCATTTTAAAAAATTGTTCTTCTGTCTGATTAACGATAAACGCATTATTTTACATTGTATAATATAAATACTTGAAACTAACTAAATTTAGAATATGAAGCAAATTTAAGGATATGTAGGATAAAGGATAACAATTTAAGCATAAAATTAGTATTAATTTTAAAACACAAAATTATTCCTAAACAGTTTTAAGGAATCAAAATAAATCCCTTATAATTAAATCTAGTAAATTATATTTAAAATGAAGACAATAGAGAAATTAAAAGCTATAGAATTTTAATATTTCTACAGCATAAAACAATATTTCATTTGGTAATTAACTAGCTTAATTACACGCACGCATAAATTACCTTTCGAGAGACGGAGAACTTATAATTCAGCATTTTCATAAAAATTGAATTCCATTCACTCTTTGTTTTCATTGAATTCCTATAAAATTTGTCTTCGTTTTATTTTGGTTTTCCTAGTTTCAATAATAAATAATTAATTCCATTCATATAATGCATAGGAATAAATAATGCCAAACGGAAACGTTTATGTGGATGTAATTCATGACTTAATAAGTGTACTCAGGTTTGTTTGATGAAGATTGAAAAGACAAAGAAATTTTATTTATTCATTATCTTGAGTTTGTGTTTGATATGATAATAACTGTAATTATTGAAACAATTTCGACATTTTTATTATAAAGATGATTAATTTTCTACCAATATTTCTTCTTAAAACGAATGAAAATAGGAAAATTCTGCATTTGAATCGAAAATTAAGATGCAAAATACACGTTTCTTTCAGTTCAAAGCTAAGGCCCTAGATTTATTTTATTACTTTTCAGGAGAAGTTTTCATGTTAATACCAAGTAAATCCGAATACTATCACTTTTTTTCCTAAAATGTAAAGGAAATTGGAAATCTGTACATGTGAATTAGTAATTACGATACAAAATGAAAGTTTCTTTCCTTTCCAAGCAAAATCCCTAATTCTGTTTTATTAATAATCCGAAGAAGTTTTATTTTAAAGATATCTGTAAATACGAAGTCTTTTAGGTTTGTAGTTAAAGTCGACAAATATTTTCTCCGAATGCAAGTTTTAAATACATTTTGACGTATATGCGGACAATAATATTTAATTATAATATATAATAAAATTATAACATTCTACTGAATATTGCTCGAAATATCCGAAATTATGTTTATTTCAGGGATTTGTTTCAAAATAATTTTGGAAGTTATTTTGAAAAGTGAAAAATGCGTTATTCATAAAATTTATTCCGCATTGAGTTTTAGAAATGAAAATTTTCTAAAATTTGCAAACTATAAAATAAAATTATTTTAAACATTTTATCCTTTAATGCATCCAATTTAAATAAACATAAGAAAGACCATTATAAATTTAAACATATTTTATTAGCTTTATATAACATTTCAATAAATATAGTTTGAATAAGCGAAATTATGATTATATCATAGATTTATTTTATATAATTATTTGAATGCCTTTTAAAAATTGAAAAATGCGCCATCCATAAAATTCATTCCGCAATGAATTTTAGAAATGAAACTTTTCCAAAACTTATAAACTATATAATAAAACGATTTTAAACCTTTTGACCTTTCATGCATCCAAGTTAAATAAATATGAAAGGAAGCATTATAAATTTAATTTATTTTATAAGCTTTCAGTATAATTTCAATAAATAAAGTACGAGTTCTCTTAAGCAGATTCTTCATATCCTCCACGAAAATAATTTGCTTTACTTTCCCAATATTTGCACGAATTTTGAAGCAATTATTACTAATTAGAGAAATTTAAGAAGTGTTTCCATCTGCGATTAAATTGTAAATTTCACTATGTATGACATTAAGTTGCTTCTTATTAGAAGTAATTTTGGACAGAAATTTTAACAAATCCTTTGTAATGTGTTTTTACGAAGAAGATATCTTCATGATTACAACATTACCCAACAAAAAATATACATTTATTTCATGCATCAAAACTTTACAGATAATTGACAAATAGTTGTTACTTTAACTGGATTCACTTAATGGCATAATTTTGTTGAGTGAGTGCAAATTCAAAATTTGTAATTTTTTAGACTGTTAGTAATAGACTTGCAGTACTCACAGAATTAGATGTTATTTTCATGTCAACATAAATATATTAAGGGGTTTCCTGGATAAAAACATTCGAATTAGTGAAATTATTATGTACTACAAATGAAAATATACTTTTATTGTGTTAATTTATCTATCAGATAAGATATGAAATTTTTATATTGTTGGAAGTCATTTCATATCATCCTTGTAATAAATTGCAAATGTAGAAGAATTTATATTAGAAAATAAATTCTATACTACATACCGCAACATGTTCTGTGTAACTATAACTGTATTTGTAACAAAGAAATATTTTCTGCAATATAAAATGCTTGATAAATTTTCTCATTTTCTCCCGCTTAACAAAACAAAACCCTACTTTTTTGTTCAATAAAACAAGCTCTGCCATTTATCAAATAGAATGTTTCGTTTCCGGCGATAAGGAAGAACTTAATATTTTCTAATAACAACACAAGTTTCATCTTTTTATATTTTTGCGACGTCCATTATTTTTGCTCCGTAATAAAATGTGATTTACTAACTACAGCAAAAGCAAAACTGAAAATAATATTCAGGAAGTACCAAGATGTATCTTTTATCATTTCTAAAAGCAATTTAATATCTTACTGACGAATTACGACTTTAAACGATAATAATATTAAGCAGTCTTTTCACTTGAACACTGTCAGAAGGCAGACCTAAATAATCAATACCAGCATCGGCCAAAATTTTCCTCCGACGAAAAATAAGAGTATGACTACTTTCTAATCTTCAAAGACATATATAAAATTCAAATTTTACTATTTTTATAATCTATATACATAAAAGAGGAAGCCACTAACTGATTCTTCACCGAATCTCCAAACCTCTGGTAAAAGAAACCTGAAATTTGGTAGGTAGTTGCTTCTTGGGCACTGTACGGTCCACTAATTAATGGTGCAAATAACCCAGCTAAAAAAAATCTGCAGAAAGTCTGAAGGTCTTTGGGACATGTTTTCTTCAGATTTTCTGCAGAAAAAAAATGCAGAATATCTGAAGAAAACTATGTTCCAGATACCTTCAGATTTTCTGCAGAAAAAAAATGCAGAATATCTGAAAAAATATGCTCCAGATTCCTTCAGATTTTCTCCAGATTTTTCTACAGTCAAGGTTTAATTATTAATTTCAGTTAATGTAATTATTAATTTCATTAATCTAATATGTGATTCAACTTACTTGTACGATGTCGATTCAGATTGTGCCAAAACTTCAAACTCATCCTGTCCGGGATTCGAACCCGCGTTTCTATACTTGGCAGGGAGGAACGCTAACCACAACGACGTGCCGGAATACATGCGATGGGGATAACTTAATCTATTTGAGTTTTAGCGTCACCACAGCTCTCGTGGCGCCATCTAGTGGTCTAGAAATCCAACAAGGTCAAAATACGTATTTTACAGTCGTAGAGATGAGTAACAGATGAGATTAGTAATGTTTTTGTTCAATAATTTAGATTCTCTGTTTCAATAAATTCGTTTTCACCTTCTGTCTTTCTGGCAAGCCTTCTATCTATCCAGAGGGCTCCACTATCTCCAAGCTCCACTTTTCCCTTCTTTTTCAGGAAAATAGCTAGACAGAAAGACAGTTGGAAAGCTAATTGGGAATTAATTAAATTATGGGGGGGTGAAGTTTAAAATGGTAAAACCTCAAATATTTATTTTAAAGATTAATTTAGAATTTATTTTTTCAGTGGCATAGTTAAAAAAATTAGTGCCTAAGACAATTTTCAATTGGGAAATTTTTTGAAACTCCTGTCTGCTGTAGAATTAAACAATAATGATAATTACATCCTAATTTTGTTTTATATCCTTTGGAAAATAAAGCTGCAATATTAGAGAATATGGTGCAAAATATGTATTTAGAGAAATGCAGATATTATGAAATTGCAGTTAAGTCTTCAAAAAATCAGCAGCTATTGGTCAAGTTTAATGATTTTGTGAAAATCTGCTAAATAACTGCAAATTGAATTGAAGAATCTTAAAAAATCTACAGGATATTTAAAGAAAAAATAATTTTTTTTGCATATGTTGTGCAGATTAATTTGAAGAAAAAAATGCATAATTTGCTATCTTACATAATCTGCAGAATATTTAGAGAAAAATAAAATAATAAATTTTTTTGCAGATTTTCTGCAGATTAAATTGAAGATAAAATGCAGATTGTTTTCTTCATTCAAAAAAGCTGCAGAATATTTAGAGAAAAATATAATAAAAAATTTTTTTGCAGATTTTTTGCTGTCTTGCAAAAATCTGCAGAATATTTAGAGAAAAATATAATAAGAAAATTTTCTGCAGATTAAATTGAAGAAAAAATGCAGATTTTTTCAGTCTTCAAAAAATCTGCAGAAATCTTTAAGAAAACTTCAACACATCTTTTTCTGCAGATTTTTTTTAGCTGAGAACCAACGCGACGTCTATAACAACAACATCTTTATTCACATGAACAAAAGCAACGCCGGTTTCTAAAACGAAACAAGGAATGATTTGAATACTGAATAACTGCACAACTCCTCATCTATTTGTAGTCACATTAAACTCGATCTTGTCAGTTCACTTCTCTGCCTGAAGTCTTGACCGCTGCGCCACAGTCGCTAAGAAAGGATTTTTTGAAATTTTGATTAGAATTTTAATTAATCACAAATTACATTATATTTTAAGTTAATAATAAGTTATTAATATTCCGTTACATAACATCGGAGCGTATTATCGCCAAAAACAACCCCATTTTAACATAATCTTAAAGTTCAAAAAATTATCCTTTTAATGACACTAATTTCATTTACGTGCAACATTCTGTTTAATTTTAACCGATTTTTGAAAATGTTTTCAATTACATTTTCCATTACAATTAATTCCATTTTAGTATTTTTATTGTTATCTTCTGCAGCATTTTTGGATCATGAAAGGAAGAACTCCTTCACCGATTAAAAAAAAGAAAGAAAACATTATTAATTGAGAAACTGATTATTGTGAGTTGAGTTTTGAAAATAAGTCCTGTCGATATTTTAAGATGTAATTAGATAAATATTTTGTAACTTATTTATAACTAGGCGCGCTACCTTTGTATATATTTCTATTGTGAAAATGTTTTCATTGTTGTTGTTTGTATTGAGAAAATTTATGAAAATTAAAAAAACCATACTTCGTAGTTGTTGGGATTCAGATGCAAAACTTGAAGAACCGGATTTCCTACTCAATAAAGAACACTCAATTGCATTTAATAAAACTGACATCATATATTATGTACAGTGGTGTACAGAAAAAATAATTAAGGATATTCTGACTACGAAAATCTAGTTCTAAAAATGTTGAATACAATTTCGTGTTTTAGATCTCAGACAATATTCTTATAATGAAAAAGAAAAGAATATGCCATATTTATAAGATACAATATATAAATAAAAATGAAATGCAGTATGTGCGCGTTATGATTTCGTTTCAGTGGTAGTTCATTCTGGCATTCTGCTTTGTCTCGCTCAAAGCCCTGTGGAAATGAAACATCAACATCGCTTTTCGCTTCAGATGTATTCTCTTCGCCCAAATTGTTCTCACGAGCGCGGTTTTTTTTAATTCCTTTCTATTTTTCTTTTACGAATAATTTCTAACTCTTTTGCTTTTATTGAATAATTGTGTTCTATTCACTGATTAAATGGATATTTTCCCAACTCCGACATTGAACGTCGGATATTCAAACTCAAACTGCTAACTAAGCTAATTATGGATTAATAAATCGTTGTCATTAACGGATTACACATCCCTGGCAGAATAGTAAAAATACATGGTAACGTCGCGCACCTCTTCTCCTCTCTATCCCATCTGGTATATGGGATGTCTCAATTATGTCTTAAATTCGGGTTGACATTGTGGGTCACGAGTCCAACGACTTGCATTGGTACAAATTCTTTACTCAGCAGAAGTCAGAAGTTCCTTATAGTACTAAACGTTTGTACCTCACTGAAATGTTAAGTCCTGAATTTTTCTTTTAAAAACTATGCTTCCATTGTGCAAGAAAATAACATTGCGGTTCCCAAGATTTGTTTAGTAAATTGATTATAAAATAACCAAAATATGTGAAAGAAAGATATGTAAATAATCTTTCGTTTTCACCTTACTGTTATTGAAAAATATCTCATTAATTTGAAAATTGTTCGGAGATTTTTTGTTAATTAAAAATTGATTTAAATCTTGACTATGGCTTTTAACGATAGATGGAGATTTAAATGATGATTTGCTTTGTATTCATAAGAATGTATCATTTTGTATCATTCTTAAAAATTATTAATAACTTGTGAAAAAATAGCTTTATGCTGATTTTAAAAATCGTTTCGGACAGTCTATAATATTTGAGAAACTACCAGATCTTAAAAATATTTCCTGCAACAGATTTTCTAATTTTAATTAAAAATAAGTCGCGGAAGATAAAAACATTTTGTGCTGGAATTCCACATCTACCTTGATTTGTTAATATATGATAATGGCTGGCATTCTTCCACTGCGATGCACAACCGATAATTTTTTCGGTTTTAACCGATAATTTTTGATTCTTGCTCGAATTTGGAACTTGCACATTTCGACGAAACGTCAGATGAGGGAGTTTATATATATTTTTAAATAGTTGCTGTATGTTATAACCATGTTACGACTATTGTCGTATATATACGACAATAGTCATATTTTTTGCATTTGCAAATAAATTTTTACCACCAATTCTTATTGCGAAGCCGTGATTGTTACTTCTCAATATTTTATCCAAATGATCAACCTGTTCAACACTGATAAGCATTATATCGGAAATAAGAACATGGAAGAAAAGAAAAAAGAATGGGGAAGAAGAAAAAGATACTTTAAGCTATGGATTCTAATTTGAAAATCCAACAAACTAGAATTGATTTTTAAAATTTGCGAGTTCATATTTTTCTTCCATTCTCTTCTTTTTGTTTTAAAATCACTTCCATCATCATCAGTACAAAAGCTGCTTCAGTATAAACCAAAGTATTATTATGAATGCAATGAATGAAAGGCTTTAACGCAACTTCAGGAGGTATAAAGTCAGAAGCGGAAGTGAATGAACTGCGAAAATGCAGACCCCCCCCCCCCCAAAAAAAAAATAAAAATAAATAAAAAAACACCTCTCGGAACGATTGAGAAAAAAGCAACTAAATATTGCAATTGCCATCCTTTTGTTTTGGGGTTGTCAGATTATAAAGTTAGATTGTCCCCTTCCTCCGCACACTCAGTGTCACAACGACAAAAAGCCTTCGTTCTTGCTGTCTTTCCGAAAAATCTCTAGTGTGCTAAGGTCTTAAGAAGGCCTGCATAAGCGATTTTGGCTAGTTCCAAAAATGACCCGAGATGATGGCCATTGCATCTAATGACTGCAAACGACCATTATCGTCATTAGGGCTTATATTTCTAAGAGCAGAAAAAGAATTTTGAAAAGCTTCCAGTTTCACCAACGAAACGTCAGTTAACTAATTCATCGTATATTTCATGCGTTTTTGTCTATTAGACTCGTTTATTAGAGTTTTTGATTCCGTGTGTGTATTACTTGCTCCTAACCCTCTCGAACTTTATTTTAATCCGCTAACGGCACTTCAAGTCTTTGAAAAATAAAATCTAGAAAGCAGAAAAATTCAACCACCGAGTGGCAACTTCGAAAACATTGAGCCAAATCAAATTTTGAAGACGTGCTTTTCCAGTCCGCCCTAATGTTCAAACTGCATCACCTAAATATTTTCACGCTTGGGGCTCTGGACGAAATTGAAACTGAATTCAAATTATAGTCATTCTTTTTTCAGAAATAGTGGCAAATTAAAAAAGATGGACATAATGACTAGGAAAAGAGGATTAAGAAATCCCGCGATACGATATTTGCCATACATACCATTATTCTTATCTTTTTCAGTTGGATTCTAACAAAACTAAACTGGAATCTGTTGTACATGAATGGCAGCCACCACCAACGCAAATATGCCAACTCTTGCCACCTGCAGAATAAACAACAATGGCCAATTCACCTGGACACTGCTATTATTCTGGGGAACTCCCTTATAAAAAAGATTAGCTTTAATATATTTCCCATTCTTAACATACAATACTGAAAAATGGAATCTAGTAACTGATACGCTGATTTCCCATTCTCATATACCAGGTAGTACTTGGCAGGGATCTTATAGGAAATTATTCTATGCTTTTATTTCTTTGACCAAAATATCCAGTCCAGCTTAACAAGATATGCAATTAAAAGTCTATGAATTAAAACTGTTGCCATGAAAATCAGAGAAAAAATAAAAACTACCCTCGCTGTCAATTGCAGGCGTTGTAATTAAAAAAAGTGATAAAATCTACATAAAATAGATCCATGATAAGAAGTCAATTAATGGAAAAAACTCCAGTTCGAGTAATATGCTGAATCCATTCTTCAACAAAAATTATTCGAAATGTTATTTAGGTTTAAAAAACACATGGAATTGATATGGGAAGTAATCTAAAACTTAAAGAAACAAAACTACTAAGTCTCTAATGCATCAAAGGTAGAAAACAAGTCTTACATTTATGCAGAATACTGAAAAATAAAATTTACATTTCATCACATAGCGTAGAAAAAAAAATGATGCACTTCGAAAGAAAATCGAATGAAACTAAACTTTTCTCTGATACTGCTTTTTACTCTACCATTTTTTTTCACATACCAAGAAAGTCTTTCAAATTGAGAATTAATCACTTTTATAGTTCGTGATAGAAATTCCTCCGTCAACGAGACACTTTGAAAGTGGCTGAAGATTGCAGATTCCAAGCGTTTTATTTATTGCCAGTGATGTACAAACTCATTCACCCTTTAGTTTTATCGCGTAGGGTCCAGAGCGAAAGTGGAACGGGATCGGCATTTCATTTATAAGACGCGACACTTAGAGAAGAATGACAAAGGAGAAAGACGGAGCTAATGACTAGAAAAAGGGTATGGAAGAAATCACCCGACACGATATTTGTTATCTGGCACCTTGTTCTTCTCGTCTTAAGGAGAAAGATGAAAGTTGAAGAGGCTTATAAATTTATGCTTATGATTGGTTGCCATATATATTCTGGTGGAGTTGGAAGTGTTTCTCTTTTTATGAATATCAACTTTAAGACATAGTTTTAAACTAAAGATAAAGTTCTGAAGGCTTATGAATAAGAAAGTATTTTCAAAGTGACTTCGAAGTTTCCATTGATATGCGAATACTTTGCATTTGAGAAGAAAAAATACAAATAATTTGAATTCTATGGTGTTGTTTCCTTTTGTCTCCTATTTGAAAATAGATGTAATGCAATAAACAGAGTGGAGCTTTTCCTTCACTGTAAATTTTCTTTCCTTATTTAAACTTCTCTCGTATGAAAGAAAATCTTAATCACTTTTGTGATTTTGATATATTTCGTCCTTCTTCGTGATAATCTGCTTAAATTCTATAAATAATTTATTTAAGTTTATTAGCGTAGTAAATACAGGCGAACTGTTGACTATCCTTAATAAATCATTTGGCAATTTCGTTTATAACGCATATTTTTTATGGAAATAAATAAATATCAGTGTAATGCTCGCTTTGGGAAAGAATTACAATTGTTTTTTTTATTAAATATTAGTCAATTTCTTTTTAATACAGGTGTTGCACTTTATTAAGATGCATTTACAATGATATCCTTTCATGTTTACGAGTTTACTTATTTCCAATTTTATGATCTTCAAGGTATAATTTTTCACTAATAAAAATTCAAGGAAATTTCACTAATAAAAATTCAAGGAAATTTCACTAATGAAAATTCAAGGCTACGAAACTTTTCTTTCTTATATTTAAACAATGAATTTAATAACTGGTTTATTTAATGCATTTATCTGAGCTCATTGGAAAGTCATTGTATTTACAGTGGTCGGAAAACACATATTTCAGATAGTTTCTTGGCTATATAATAAATTTACAGATACACAGGTTGTTTGAAAAAAATATGGCAACACTGAAAGTGTAGGCCAGGTATACGAAAAGAGACATTTTGACAATTGAACATGGGGTAGGTAGTCCAAAGGGAGTTCACCACAGAGGGTTTTTTACCAGTGTATTGAATAGAAAAAAGTATACAGCAGTTGAAATGCACAATGCAAACTGAGTGGAATAGAAATTTACAATAGCACAACCCAGTTGCAAAATTTGTAATGTTGTTGAAAAATTTGCTAGAGATAGATTTCCATAGGTAGTGGCTATAAATCAGCAGAAGAATATGCGAATTTTCTGGTTTCTTTTTTCAGTTTTTCTTAAATATCTCGAAAAGTATTCAGTTTTCACACTACATGTGAATTAACAAATTAAAGAGCGTCAAATTCTCTACTAATATATTATCTTATATTTCTTCTAGCTTTAAACATTTCGCAGATAATGGCTCTCGAAAATGGGAGATGTCCAATACTTTACGACTACCTAGACCAACGGAGCGTTACCTATTTCAAAAAATCTTTTTTAAATGCGTTCACATTTGAAGAAAAACGTAGTTGTAAAATTATTACTTTTTATAATTAATTTTTGAAATCCGCCGAATAATTTATGACCACTCTGTTTTTGCCGTGTATGTGGCAATATAAGGTTCACATTTTTCTGGGATTACATTTAAGCTTCTACATTATTTAAGGTATGAAAATTAGATAAATTATTTCTAAATTTTTGTGCCGCATTGTCTGAGATGCTATAATTGAGAACTATACTATCTGGCCAAAAAAAAAATTCGCTTAACTTAATATTTGGTTGAACCACCTATGGAGAGGAGTACAGCGTGTATTCGACGTGGTATTGTTTCATTAAGATTCTGTATGGTTTCAGCGCTTATTGTTGTCCAGATTTGTAGCAGTTTGTCACCGAGACACTGAACTGACGACGGAAGAAATGAACCACCCAGTAAACGGTGTTCCAGTCTATCCCAAAGAATTTCGATCGGGTTTAGATCCGGGCTTTGTGGTGACCAATTCATGTGGGAAAATAAGTCCTCATGTTCCCTGAACCAATTCTGAGTAATTAGGGCTCGGTAGATCTTGGAATTGTCATCCTGGAATATGCCAGTTCCATCGAGGAAGAAAAAATCCATTGATGGTATGACCTGGCCATTTAAGTAATGTTGAGATTTTATTTTTTGTCGCACAATGTTGCTGATCCTAGATCAGACCCATTGAATCAACCCCAGATCATAATACTGCTTCAATCGGCCTGCACAGTAGGCATTATGCATTAAGGGTCCATTGCTTCGCGAGGTTACAATCTAACCCTGGTGCGCCCATCTTTCTGAAATAAACTGAATTTTGACTCATCAGGCCAACTGACATGTCCTCATTGCTCAACAGTCAAATCTTTATGCTGCTTAGCAAATAAGGAGTTAATCACCGAAATAAATGGTTTTCTAGTTGGTTTACAGCTGTTCAGTTCCATTTCTTTAAGTTCTCGCCGCATTGTGCGTGTTGATATGTCCCTACGTCCCGTGTTAAACCTTGTTGTGAGCTTAAGACTGGAGTTTTTGAGATTTTTCTTCGCCAGTCGCTTAGAGATCTTCGGTTCCGAGAACCTACGACTTTTTGCCGACCACATTTATTCCGAGATGTTAACGATTCACCACTATCCTTTGAGGTTTTAATATTGAGCTGGACACTTCTCAAACCAATTCGAGTAATTTGAGCTATCTCTTTAATCGTTTTATTTGATTGATGTAGGCAAGTAATTAGACCTGTTTGAAATCGGAATCAACTTTCCTGCGACTGCATTGAAGAACTTCAGACGTACTTGTTATAGAATTGGTCAATTCCACAGTACTTCAGCACTATTTATAGGATAAATTAGCAGCGTAACCTTTTAATTCGCTGTTCTACGAGCCAATCAGAGGCTCTTATGTACTTGCTTATTTATTTCATATGGCGACTTCTTTTGGCCAAATACTGCATTGTAAGTCATACAGCGATAGTTAATTATGTTTACATCAGAATAACATCAAAGATGGCATGGATTAATTGTGGCTTGTGTTCAGTCTTATAAAATCCGCAAATTTTTTTAATCATATTCCAAATAATTAACAAGAAAGTAAATAATTGTCAAGCGGATGATATAATTAATGCGACACATATCGAGTATATGAATAGAAAAAAAACGCCATTAAATATATCATGTCATTTGCTATTTTAGTGTTATGAAAAGTTTATATTTATTCTTTACTTGTGTATAGTAGATTTAAAATTTTCTATTAAATCTCCATAACTGTATTCTAAGTGAATTTTCTTCCTTTGCATATGACCAATAAAATAATGTGACAGAAATTACGAAAATTAACGCATGTAAATCCCCTACACAAGATGCGTGGAATTATGACACCACATCTTATCTTTTTCTCTCAGTGTTAGTGTATCCACACCTCATGACACCGGAGCATTCCAAAATTCTTATTTTTTTAAAACTTTGCACGGAAGTATTTTAAAATATTCTGAGTATTGAAGAACCTCTTCCAGGCAATTTTTTTAAACGCATCCAGAAAAGCATCGAAATAAGAAAATTTTACAGCGCTTCAAAAAAATTTCAGTATTAAAATAACAAGCACGAAAAAATATAAGTATACCATATATCAAAAATTTACATTTGATAACATCCTCACAAGGAAAATAAAAGATAAATTTGACAGAATCCCTGAGAATATGCAACAATTCGAATGATATCTCAAGAAGCTGTATGTTCTTATTTAATGTCATCCAAATACGGAGGAAAGTAAGGTATAGATGTATATCCTTACTTTTTTCACAAGAGATGCTCAAGTCTGTATTCTTTGAAAAAGATTTTTTTGTTAATTCTTTTGAAATCTATAACTACCTTTTGAAGTAAAAAGGATATCTAATAGAAAAACTCTCAAACAAATCTTCTATTATGTTTACCTTTCCGGAGCTAAAAGTAAGAAACTTATACCACGTCGCAAAAATTGAATTCCTAGAAACTTAAGCTTCTTATTTTTAGAAATATAAACGTATTTCAGAATTCCTTATCGGAAAAGCGAATATGTTTCTAATAATTTTTTATTTCTTTGATATTAGATTTTGATTTTCTTGCTAGAATCCTGATGTTTTTTGCAATAAATACTAAAATTTCTTCAAAACCACCTCATTTCTACCAAATTCATGTCCATCGTCTTCTAGATTTCCTATCATTATAAAAGGCAGAATTCTTGGGAAAAATCAGAAAGCCTGTCAATTCTGAATAATAATTCTTATGGAAATTCTTTATTCATAAATAAGTGACTCGTTTAAATTGATTTTTTCTAAGTTGTAGAATTAGATATCACCAGTAAAAGTTGCAGTTCTTGGAATTTGAAAATAGAAAGTATGCTTGAACTAGGTTACGATACAAGTTTCATCTAAGTCATCTTATTTTAAAAAATAGCATTCAAGTTTCTTTAATATTTAAAAAACAATTATTTCTTTGAAATGTTACTATTCAGAGATTTGATATACATAACACGTATTCAAATTCCATGTCATAAGTATACTATATTAATAAAAATGAAAACAGGAATCTTCGAATTTTTTCTAGAATATTTTCAAATTTCAATATATTGTTAGCAATCCTAAGATGCTATAACCGTCTTGAAATATTTCTAAATAAAATTTATTTTTTATCATTGTGAATTTAGAATAATTATTTAAAACAATTAAAAATGCCTCTACAACTCTTTAAGTTTCTAAATTCTTAAATGATGTTTCCGTTCGGCAGAATGATGATAACTTGTTTACCTGTCTATGAAGAACGTAAAGTGATTTTAAATTTGTTTGGTACATAAATAACCACTTTTATTGTTTTGGGAAAGGATGATCACTGATTCGGGACTGATTCGTAAGATGATATGTTGAGTCTATGGAACTGGGGCACATTAAATTCTTGGGGATGATACGATAGGAGGAACTGTCTCAGCTCATTATTCGACCAAAATTTCAAAATCCACTAAACTTGCAAACAGGGGTTTAATCTAATTAAACTAAACTGACCAAATATTGTCATGTTCTATAAATTTAAATTTGGTAATTCCATAAAAGAGCAACTTATGATTAATTTCAGATATTCTGAAAAATCAGCTAACTTGAGAAGAAATCAGCTGTCTTTCCATAAAGATTAAAGGTTTTCTTTTTGTTATTATTCACTTTGAATCTATAGAAATAATTATCTACGGAAAATATTTACTTACGTAATTAATTTTGGCAAATTTTCTTTTTTAACTTATTGAAATGTCAGCTAACATCAAATTCAAAAGAAAGTTCTGTTATGTCTTTCCTAGAATTCTAGTTATAATTATATTTGCAAATAAAACTTTTATCACCTTTGGGTGTTTAATCACTCAAAATGGTTTTTAAAAAGTATTCTGTTTTTATTCTAGTAAATATCAAGAATTATTTAAAAAGTTCAAGATGCTTACAAAGTGTGAAAAAGCTATAATTTCTCAAAATCTTCCAAGATGTGAAAAAAAATTTAAGGCAGTTTTATAAATTCAACGTACTACGGCTTATATGTTTTACAAGCAATTCGTTGCATTTCATTTATATTAACCAAATTACTTCTTAAAAAATAGTTAAGTGAAAACTTTTACGCTGAACGAGTAAATAAAGAACCGCTTTTTACTGTTTAATTTTGTTCTTATGTAAAATGTAATAATTCTACAGTATCTGAAGAAAAAATATGTCTTCTTCAAAAGAAGGTAAATTTAATTTTCTTCGCATTCACAGAATGAATTTTTTTTTATATCTACATAATTTGAATAAAAATTAACGAATCAAACTAGAACTTACATGCAGACGTGTTTTCATTTTTTAAATCATATGTAACTACGTAGGTGTTCCGAGGAATAGGAAAATCTTCAAACTGTTATTGATCACTTATCTACCAAACGATAGTGAACGGAACTTACAAGAAAATTCGCCGATCATCATTTCCGTATATTTCGTAAGTCTGATAGCAAAAGGAAACGGTTTTAAAAAAAGCATTCTGGGCAATAAAAATGATAATATCAGAGAATGTATCCGCGTTTTAATGTCAAAAAGAGGTAGCATGGCTAACAAGTTAAAGGATAATGCACTATGAATTTTGTCACTCCCTAATACGATGTTTGTTTGATAGATTCATGAAAAAATTAAGAAAACGTAATTTTTTCGAGAAAAACAATATTCATTTTTGAACATTGTCTCCTTTTAAGTGTATACACTTAGTATAACAAAGTTCGAGTTTTTATTTTGTCCAAGATATGCGATTGGTCCAATAATTGTTTCGGCAATCAAATTATCGCGCTTTCATCATCTTTCCTGCGAGCCATTTTTCATGTTGGGGGCATGTAGTAATCCGAAAGCACAAATCAGGAGATTGGGAGAGATTCAGAAGAATTTGGTAGCATAATTCACATAGTTTTGCACTCACAATTGCAGAAGTGTGAGATGGCACATTATCTTGTTGAAAATAAATTTCTTTTTCGATAAGTGGATCGTTTTTCTTTTTTGAAAATACTAGCAGAGTATCCGGCTTTGCCCAGTATTATTCAAGTCAGAATCTTTTGGAAGAAAATAAACTTTTTTTTATAAATAATCCTTATTAATATTCCTTTTTTGCGGAAATATTTCTAATTATTTTATGAAATATTTCATAAATTGATAGTACAAAAACCTTCCTTTATTTATCATAAATCATAATATCGAGTATTACATTTATTTCTTCAATTGTTATCCAATTTTTGGATGGGCATTTTATATTTCAGGAACCCAGAACATGAAACCTTTATGCTAATTGGTCCATTTGATATATATCTTCCTATGATTCACCTTCATCCAACCCAAAAGAGAGTAAGGTATGGCCCATTTCTCAATATAGTATTTTGTTGTTGTTGAACAATATGGCATTTTTTTTTAAACTGAAATGTCAACAATTAGTTTTTAGTAGGAAGGTATGGCGTAGGGAGTACGCCAATGAATTTTTTCACGCTGTAATTGTTTTTTGTTTTCTAACCTAATAGGATCATCCCCTGAATACAATGAATTAACCAATTCGTTCAGTCTGACTTCCACCTTCTTTTCTAAGCATTTTTTGGAGCTCGCGCCACATCTGCGAACTCAGTACGTCACTTTCCAAGTATTCAGAGGAAATTTATTGTGCCTCCTGAAGAAGGACACACACGGAAAAACTGGCAATTTTCGTACAGTGAGAGAATTTTTCGGCTCTTTCAAGCAAAAATACCAGCAATTTTATATTATTGGAGACCGATTCACGATCCACAAAAGAGTTATACGAGGGAGATGCGTTTTAATTCTATATTTTCCTAATACATTTTTTAAAAATTTTATCTATCATTTTTTTTATTTTCTCTATTGTAGTTCCTTAACATATTAAAGTAATAAATTAAGAAAATGGGTGGAAATTTGAATCAGAGGATGGAAAAAACGATCTGATGTACTCTATACGCCGCCCCTCCCAAACTCTACCATACCCCAGAACCTCCCACGAAGTGTTAAAGTGTCTAAATGAACTAATAAATCATTCTTCCACAAAATTGCTCCAGCCGTTCTAAATAAACATGTGTCTCATCAGTAGTTATCGTCCTAAAATGTTTACTAAGAACAATTTAACTCCTCCATATAATTAGTTCGACATTATTGAAATCTACAAATTAAGTTTCATTTCGATCAGTCAATTTTCTACTTGTATTTCGGAGACATTGCCTTACCTACACTGAAGACCTGGTTTAGGGCTAATTTTACCCAACAGTACTTCATATAGATTAATGAGGTACCAAGTATAATCGAAATCACTTCATCAGTATCGAGTTCCGTGTCAATCGGCCAACATCTTTGCTCCACCTTACCTGAGGTATTAGATGAGTATTTATTTACCCCTAAAGTACTTTTATTTGCCTATCAGGAACATGTGTATAAAATTTCATCAAATTGCCCCAGCCGTAAAGAAAGACTGTTTCGTTTTAACCTCACAGATCACTTTGACGTTTATTTACCTGTACAATATTTTTAGATTGTTAATTAGAAGTACATGTACCAAAATTAATAAAAAACGTCCTAGCCGCACCCAACAGTATGTCAATCGGCTCAAGGGTTTACATGTATTTTCACGGTTTTGGGGCCCCCCCGGGGGTGTGAGGAATTGAATTTGCGTTTATTTATACATACAAAACTTTAAGTCAGCCTGTGAGGAACATATTTACCCTGTGTCATCAAAATTGCCCCTGTCGTATCAATTTTTATGTCAATTGGCCCATTTGTTATATGTATTATTTTTAAAAGACTTAACTCCGCCCTAACTTTATGGATTGGGTTAGCTTTTGTTTGCCCAAAGAGTATTTTTAATCAGCCAATGAGAAACATATGTTTTGAATTTCACAAAAATTGCCCGAGTCATATCCAACAGTATGTCAATTGTCCCAAGAGTTTACATGTATCTTGAAGATTCCCCCATGCTTCTCTGAGGAATTGGATTAGCGTTTATTTACCCATACACTACTTTTAGTCAGCCTATGAGGAATATATGTGCATCATTAGAATTGAACCATTACTTCAGGTCGGCTAAAGAGGAACCTGTGTACCAAGTTTCGTCAAAATCGCCAAGCTTGTCATGACGGCCTATTAGTAACATGTATTTTGAGATTCTGCCCCACCCTACCCCGAGGTCTTGTGCTAGGGCTTATTTACTAGGGTGGGGGAAAATGTGGAAAAAAAAGCCTACTAAGATCAGTTTTATTTATATTTATTTCATCTAATTCAATTACTTCGAAATTTATAATGGGAATTTCTCACTATTAGTCAGTTATTTGCATATTTTCCCAGAAAATGATGCTCCCGTTGTCTCTCCGTCTAAATATTCAAATAAATGTTTGAATGGTAGTTCGTTGAAGTGAAGTAAGCATGTGAACCAGTGAAGCGGCAGCTGAATTTTAAGCTCTATGTTGCGCTACCATCACAACCAATTGCTTCTAGTTCATTCATGTCAACACCATTATCTTCCAGACACTTAAGAATGCACTTGACTACATCACTACCGACTCCACATGCTGGTGTAAGTTGACTGGCATATTTCCCACTAGGTTCATAAATTATGCTCATGTGTGCCAAATCGAGTCGCTAGTGATCGGAAAAAGCAAGATAAGGAAATAGGAACAGAAGACACGACAAGCTATAGGACAAACTATGGATCGGCTAATAGTAACAAGGAGAATATATTTTGATGGTAGGAAAGATAATACTATCTTTGAAGAAAAAATATTAATTAAGGTATACCGAAAAAGGAGGAAAGAGGTAGGCAAATATGTCGTTCGCGTCATACAAGCAAGTGGAACTAGTAGTGATGTAGCCAAGTGCTTAAGTTACTTAACTGCCTCGAAGATAATGCTGTTGACATTAATGAACTGAAAGCAATTGGTTGTGATGGCACAGCAACAAACTCAGGATTCAAAAATTGTGTTATCTGCAACATAGAGCTTAAAATTCTGCTGCCGCCTCACTGGTTCATATGCTTGCTTCACTTCAACGAAGTACCATTCAAACATTTATTTGAATATTTAGATGGAGAGACGACGGGACCAGCGTCATTTTCTGGGAACATATTTAAACAACTGACTAATTGCGATAAATTCCCATTATAAATTTGGAAGCAATTGAGTTAGGTGAAATAAATATAAATTAAACTGATCTTAGTAAAGATCAACAGTACCTTCTGGATATTGTCAGAGCAATATAGACAGAACAATGCGCTCTAGAGCTGGAGGTAAGAGATCTTGGACCTCTCAGTCATTCCCGATGGCTGGCATGTGCAGTCCGTGTCTTAAGCGTTCTCACTTTCCAAACAAGCCCTTACAAGCGAACTCAATATGATTGTTAACTACATTATGAAGACATATACTCCTGTCTAGTTTTCCATTAAAAGGTTTCCGCCCGAAAAATACGGTCCTAAACATAGAAAGATTGCATTTTATAATTTCAAATACCACCGAAGTTATTTATTATACTGTGAAAACCTCAATTTTTCACCTAAACTCTAAAATTTGGACCTTTTGCGCGAACTCAAAATGTAGTGCATGATTTTTAAATATAACTAGCTGTATGACCCGGCGTTGCACGGGCTAAATCGAATAATACCTGAGGTCACGTGACACATGCCTAATGTGTGTTATAATATTGTTGAAGTGTGTTGTATTAGTGTTTTCACCTCCTGCTTCAGCTGGGTGTAGATGAGAGGTCCTGTGATAAATTTGGCCATGAATTCTGAAGCAATACGCTCCTCTCCCTGTAGACGGTACAATCTGTGCACCCATTGAAGCACTGGTACGACCTTATGTTATTTTTGAAATGCACTGATAATTCATCGGAGCCATCCATCAATCCTTTCATTTCCACTGGATAAACTGCTGCTCAATTATATTTCCATTATGACAACAATGAGTGTAAATTCCTCTGGTATTCTTTTCATCCCGGAAATACAACCCTCCGCATTTCAGACAGAGATTGTCCATTTCTCCACAGTTGTGTTCTTCAGTTCAGAACAGTTCTAGCTGCATAAAAAGTTTGTATCTGATGGTGATTTTGTCCTTCAATAACATTTAGACGGCGTTCTCTTGCATGCTGTAGCATGGCTGACAATTGGCTATTTCTTTGTTCGTCTGTTCCTTCGGCTCTTCTCTCCTGGCCACGTTGTGCCATTACTGCCAATCGGCTATTTCTTTGTTCTTCTGTTTCTTCGGCTCTTCTCTGCTGGCTACGTTGTCCCATTACTGCCAATCGTCTATTTCTTTGTTCTGTTTCTTCGGCTCTTCTCTCCTACCCACGTTGTGCCATGTCTGACAATCGGCTATTACTTGGTTCTTCTGTTTCTTCCGCTCTTCTGTCCTGGCCACGTTGTGCCATAGTTGACAATCGGCGGCTTCTTTCTCCTTCAGTTTCAACAACTCTCCTTTCACGTTTTCTAATTGCCTCCCGTCTACTGGCAGCATCCCCTGTAATTCCTCTTTTTCTTTTAGACATCGGAAAAAGCGAGTATTCAACAAAGCAAAAATAGTAACTTCCAAATATCAGCTTAAAATAGAAGCTTCCACAAATATTTAAACTTAATCAAATCAATGAATAATGATTAAAATCACTAACATAACTAATCTATATCTTTCGGCACATAACTTTACAGAAATAATACACCCCTTATAATTTCGTTAAAATGATTTTGTTGGACGTTTTATCACGGGATTAAAAAAAGAATTTATACACTTTCAACAATACATTTTTTTATTTCTGTCAGCGTCACTTTTTTATTGTTGTCGTAACAATGTTCTTTAAAGTAAACAACTTCAACAATAAAATGTATTTTGAATTGCGCTGCAACAATGAAAAGTATTGTTATAAAGTATCCGAAACAATGAAAAGCATTGTTGTCAATTAGTTTTTAATTAATATCTTTTTCACTAATTGTAATTTCGAAATTTAAATGGCCGAAATGGCTTCCCTGGATTATTCCCCATCTTTTGGTACCTTCCGCGCGCTTCTCCGTTCGGCGGTTCGTGAGAAGATAGAGGGACATACATACATACATACATACGTTTGTTTACCTTCGAATTTTAATAGAGTAGATTTTTCAATCGTCAGGCAACTAAAATGAAGTACTTGGACGCTATTTGAAAAAAAAATCTGTAGCCTGTAAAATTTTAGCGTAGACTCACAAATATTGTTGTTTTTTGTCATTTCTTTACCAAACTTTAGGCTTTTTGCGCGATTTTAAGATTAGAAATATAATCTTTTAAATATTTTCCGTTGGTTAGCATGGTAATACACAACTTTTGCGCTCTATTTGAATTCGATACTCGAAAAATCAATTTTTTTGTCTCACCCTAATATTTATCCCTACAGTACTTAAAATCAGATAATGAGAAACCTGCTTACCAAGTTTCATCAAAATTGGATTAGCCATTCGGAAGTGATGCTGGAACAAACATATGTACATTCATACGTACGTTGAGTTTCATATATATATAGATTTAAATGTTCCAGGAAAGATGCATAATATTGTCCGTTAATTGTTTTGCTCTCTTGCGAAAAGTTAAAAAAGATTATACCATGAGCGCCCCAGAAAACTGTAATTATAACCTATCCTGCTGAAAAAACTGGTTTTGCGTTTCGGGAGACAAAATCAACACTTACAACCCATTTGTTTGATTGCTGCATTGCCTCAGGCTGATCTTGATAAATTCAGGTTTTATCCCCTATTAAAATAGAAGCAAAAATTCTCCAGGATTTTGTAGAAACAGTTTCAAACTTTCTTGGCAATGTATCTTTAAACCATAATGAGTAATCTCAGCACCTATCTTTCGCAGAGTTTTCTCGTGTGTAAATGCTCACGCAAAATATTATGTAAACGGTCATTTGAAATGCTCATAGTCATAGAAATTTCGCCCAACCTTACACCTCTGACATAAATCAATATATCATGGAATTTGTCAATGATTTTTTTAGTAGAAACCTCGACAAGACGCCCTGGATGTTCACCATAATATGTGCTCATAATGACACTTTAAAAGCTACAAAACCACTTATAAACTTCTCTGATAAAAGGTACAGAATCATCATAACGCTTAGATTATCAAGCTTAGTTTTGGTTTATGCGTTCAGAAAATATTTCTTCTCGACACGTAATTCTTTTTCATTTACTTTTCAAAAATCAAACAAATTTCAAACACAGCCTAATTAATATATCTGAAAGAACATTTGTGTGATGTCGTTCAAGAGTTATCGGCAACTAAAATTAATCTCAAAACTGTCGAGATCAGATATATCTTAGAGTTTCCGCGGACTTACCCAACAACATTTATAGAAGTTGCACTGTCAATCAATAACGACGCTATTTATATAAGGTGATATAGAACGATTGTCTAATAATTTGCAAAAGGTTCTGACAAACAAAAGAAAACAATATCAACATAGAAACGTGTCTTGGCAAACTCCATGTACGACCTTTATAGGGATTGCTGTGACAGTGTAGTATCAAAAAGAACCGAACACTGCATTACGATGAATACGAAACTTTAATGAAGAATATGTCAGAATAGGAACATTTTCATATAATTCTAAATTATACGTTGTTCAAAATTATTCGAAGATCAAAAACGTACAATGAAAAATTAAAATATTTTTAATATTGGCGATTAATTTTTATCTGGACCTCCTTTGGCCTCAATCACTGCTTTCAGTCTTTGATTCGTGCTACAAACCAGTTTCTGTTTTCTGTCCTGGTTGATATTTCATCATTCATCTTTCATCGTTTAAAAAAGTTATTTTTATTTTTCTCTCTTCAAAAGGTAATTTCTGATTCAAAACTGACCATATTTTTTAGATAGGATTAAGATCTAGGCTTTGTGGTTGCCACTTCAATACCTTTATCTTGTATTTTGAGATATAATCTTTGCCAACCTTTGACGTGTGTTTTGGGTCATGATCTCGTTGGAATATATACAGTTGACCCGCATTCAGATTTGTCATAGGTTTCTCCAGATTTTTTGACAGGATATCGACGTACATGCTTACAGACATTATATCGTGGATCATCACCATTTCACCAACACCTTTAGATTAAAAGCATCCTCATAACATAAAATTTCCACCTCCATGTTTTACTGTCAGTAAGATATCCATCTGTTTAAGCGCCTCACCCAATCGTTGCCACATTTGTTACGCTTCTTTATCCAAAAAACTGCTATTAGCTTTCATCTGACAATTAAACACTCTCCCAGAATTGTAAACCTTCGAAAGATGCTCTTTTGCAAAGGCCAAATGCATTTCCACATTTTGTTCTGAGATGTATGATCCTTTACCTTGGATACAGCTAATCAACCCCGATTTCTTGATTATAAGGCAAACTGTTAGAGCTGATTTATTCAATTTCTCAAGACTCAATTTCTCAATCCCTCTTGACAATGACAATAAATCGTTCTTTTTCTGTTCCAATCTTACAATCATACAGTCCTCTGTTGTACTTTTTTTCGGTTTTCTGTCTCACCTGTCTCATTCTCTCTTACTTTCGATGTATCCTGTCGTCTAATACTTTTCCCACGAATAGTAGATACCTGACTTTGATAATTTATACTTTTTTGCTAGGTTTTCATATGATACCCAATCCTTTCGATCTTCATTGATGAGAAGATCAATATAACCTTCATAAACCTCCATTTGAATAATTTTGAACAGATAGAATACAAAAAATCAAATCCAAAATAGCAGATTATCAAGTTTTTTAAAATTTTATAAACAAAAGATGAAATTTTAACCGTCCTTTCTAATAATTATAAACAAAACTGTATCTGCCGAAACGTAACTTTGAGAATATAAACGTAACTTTCGTGCCGTATTGGCAGTAGGAATGACTCCAACAAACAGTCTCCCACAATGCCAGGCCAAGAGTTGGAACTTTAACACCGTTGCATGCCTTACACCTAGAATCGTGATGATTCCTAGTCATTGGTGATGGGCTAGCGTGGAAGGAAAAAGTAATCGTGCTCGTTTGAGAAAACAATAAAAGAAGAATCATACAACAGAAGACAAAACCTGTCCGCACTGGGACTTTACACAAAAAGTTACAGGGACCAAGGACACCTATTGGTTGCAAAGTGAACTCAGCAAGTAAATGCAAAGATTCACATTTCAGCTGTTACAAGAATGCTTCAATTATCATTTTTATTCTTGTAAATATTTTAAAAGAGAAGAATTTTCTTAAATTTGAATTTTGTATAGATTACGTAAATTTTCAGTCTTCCTTTTATTCATTATTTTAATTCACATCCTTTAATCATTTAGTAATATCAAATTAATATATAATAAAATGGAATGCTCAACATCATATGCAGTATGTAACCTTAAAAGAATCTAACACATTCACCATATAAACAGTCTAAGATATTTCTATTTGACATTTTCTTATGTAATGCTGTTTGAAGCTCATGAATATTTATTGATTGAAAAAATACTCTTTATTCTTCATCATTTATTTCATGTACTGTTTTTATACCATGAAAAGAAAACATAAAAATCAAACAAGCTTCCCTCCAGGCTATTTTAAAAAAGTATTTACGCTCAGGGTTTTACTTTGCAAATATTTTGCTGTGTGTCTATACATAAAATACATAGATTTATAACCAATATTTTGCCGACATCACGACATTCAAGACAGTAGCTCCGAGCGAAAAACGAAAATAGGATATTCGAAGAGTTCTTATAAGGCTTCTTTTTTCTTCCAAAATTGGGGTTGAGACGGTACTTTCATGAGAGAATAAAATAATGGTCTTTTATCATAAAGAATGATGTTGGACCTGAAAATAAAAACAATATTTATACCATGAGAAAATTTAGGATTATTTAAAGATCTCATTTTGTCTTGTAATATCGACAATGCAGAATTTTCGCCGTTCAGAAAAGATGTAACAATGCCTCTTAATGTGTTAATTATATTCATCAATAAATTAAAGTAAATAATTTAAAATTTCCTTAATTCCTAAGTGGGTTAATGTATCTTTCTACAAATTAGTTAAACCTATTTTAACTATTTTAACTCAAAGCCATTTTGTCTAATTTTAAACCTTCATCACG
>BGPR01021624.1:0-10257 GCA_013235015.1 Araneus ventricosus
CATGTCTTTTCGACTTAAGAAAGGAAATCATTCTGTGCGGTAGAGATGATCTTTTGTTTTATAAATCATAACTCAGTCTTGTTCAGCGTGCCACACTCATGGCATGTCTTTTCGACTTAAGAAAGGAAATCATTCTGTGCGGTAGAGATGATCTTTTGTTTTATAAATCATAACTCAGTCTTGTTCAGCGTGCCACACACATGGCATGTCTTTTCGACTGGCTAAATGGGTTACAGATTTATGTCTCAATAGTCACTTTCGACATTGCTGCATCAATCGCAATTGAATTATTGCGATTAATGTGGTAAATGTCAAATATCATATATCGTGGTATATGTTAGATCATGTATTTGTAACTGGGCTAGTACGATTGGTCGAAATGGTAGGGCTCAGAATGAAGGCAAGACTTAACCTTAAGGAACATGAATAAAACTGTGCACCTTCACATGAGAAGTAGACTACAGAATGAGCGCGTATGAGGAAAGAAGTTTCACGAATTTAGTCCAATTTCGTTCTCCTTTACATTAGGGATGTAACGGATAGTGATTTGTCGAATACCAAATATTCGGCAGCCGAATACGTACTTTTTAAAAACGTTTCACTTTTGTTTTTTTCTCAAATTTTAAAAGAAAAAAATTAAAGATTAATAAAATTGATTTTTTTAGATACCTTAATCCCAATAATAAGAAACGAGAAACTCTCTTCATTTTGGTATTATTTCACATAAATTAGATTCATCATTGCATATGACAAACTCGGAAGAAAATTCAGTGAATAAATTAAAACTATTAGAAGTAAATTCTTATTTTTATAAAGAACTTCTAATAGCTAGGATGAAGTGTCCACTTAATTAGTGGGGAAAAAATGCAGAAAGATTTCTATGATTTGCAAGTTTAGCAAGAAAATATCTTTTAGCTCCTGCAAGCACAGCGTATATTGAGCATTTGTTTTTTTGATGCTATTAATATATGTGAAACCAAACGGAATAGACTTCTTCATAAAAATGCTGAAAAATTATTGTTTTACATCATAATTTCAGGCTTTACAATGACGAATGATGTGTAACATCATTAAATACACTTATGTACTATGCAACTTAAAGTTGAATAAATTTTAGGAGATTTTTTTAATAATAAATTTACTCAAATGTAATTCTGCAATACTTAAAAGCATATATTTTTTTAACCTTCCAGCGGGCGCGCTTACGCAAATTTTACGACATATCGTGCATCGTATTACATATATATATATCGTGTTATTTTACAAAAATGAATGCAACTTTTATTTATGTTATCTGTATTTATTAGCCTAATAGTTAACTAAGATTTTATAAATAAAATTTCACTTAAATATATAAAATAACGATATAAATATGTAATATGATGCACAATTCAAGCATCTCTTGCAAACGCCCGCCCGCTGGAAGGTTAAAAAAAATTACCATCCTGAATTTATTCGGCCGAATATCTGTTTAGTATTCGGCTAGACCGAATATTCGGCAAATGGGCCGAATATTCGTTATATCCCTGCTTCACATGTTTACAGATATACGATATGAAAACTGCATTTGTAAGGCGAAAGAGACTAAAAAAAGTTGCCTCTCCCACTTAAATTACCTGTACGATGCTTTATCATTATTGTTATTTGATAGGTTTAATCAAAAGAGCAAATTCCTCGGAACAAAAGCTAACTGCGAAGAAAACATTCAGTGAATGCGGAGGGTGTGCGATTTAGCGGGCTTCATTATCCGGTGGTGTGTTACGCTCGCACTAGTTCCTCGCAATTTGTGAGGAACTCGGAATAATGCATGTTTTGCTTCGTGCCAGCCGTGTGTTTTAAATGGAAAGCAAGGTGAGGGGCGTTCCTCGCTCGTGTCGTCTTCTCGAGAAAGGGCGCCCTGGAACGCTGCCAATGTCGTCTCTCGGAAAAGCGTCCGGGCTTTCAAGGGTTGACTCGCTTTCCCCTTCGCAGGTCAACCCCTTGCAGCAAACAAATTCTCGCTTTAGTTGCAACTTAGACAGACACGCCATATTATTGTTTCAAATCTGGAATCTGTGAAGCTTTTATCTACGTATTTCAGTCTGCTTTTTGACTTTATGCTGTTTTATTTCTGAGAATAAGTATTTTTCAGGCACACACAGTAGAAAAGTGGGCGTAAAAATTAGTATTTGTAGATACAGTGTTCTATTTAGGACCACTGGTAATCAGTACGTAGTATCGGAGATTGAGGACCTCTGAGTTCAAGCGCTCCGTGGAAACCAATTCATCCCTGGTGTAGATGCAGTGTTTGAGTAGAAATTTACCTTACATCGCGAATGGCATTCATGATAGGATAGCTGGATCACAGAGCCGGCCCGAACAAAAGCGGGGCCCGGTGCAAAGTTGACTTGCGGGGCCTAGAAAAAATTTCGCCCAACAAAATAATTTATTGCTTTTTGGTATTTATTACATTTCACAATTTGCTTAAGTAGACTAAAAAAAATACATGAAAATAATAAATGATTAAATTTTTATAAAGTTAATATTTTAATCACACAAAAAATCGTTAATAAATCAAACAACACAAATGATTGCTTTATATATAAAATTTGGTATTCAACTTACTAAAATAAGTTTACAATATATGATTTTTGTTTCATTTTGTTATAAATTTATAGCAAATACGTTGATAATATCATTATGATTTACATGTTTGGTTAATGCGGATTCGATAGATAAAATAACTAAACAAATCAATTGTTCGCCTCTAATGCTAGATCTCAAGTAATTTTTTATTAATTTTAATCTTGAGGAAGATTTTTCTGCAGATGCCAGCGTTATTGGCAAGGTCAATATAATTTTATAACAGAAGTAAAATTTGGATACAATTTAAATAAATTATTTTTAAATATGTAAATATTTGCGATATTGTGACCTGGAAGGTAAAACTTGACGCCAAATTTTGATTTCGTTAAATAAATGAATGCAATTCATTTTCGTTTCGCACCTTTCGAAACCCCCGCGCGCTGGCTCTGAATTAAAGCATTCCTTTCTAAATAAAAGATAAAATTCCTCCCATTATTTTTTTTTGCAAACTCGTGTTGTAAAAATGTGTCCTGTCTTCCTGATTTTATGAGGATATATTAAAAATTGTTCAGTTTGAAAACTTTCAGTGCTAAAATTAAAATTATAGAATGCGAAAATAGTTTCAATTAGAGTTTCAAAGCATGAAAGCTGAAGAAACTTAAAATAACTTTTAGCTTTGCAGTCAATTGAAAGAGAAAATACCGCCCTTTCAATTTTTCTGTCGATTTGCGATGTCAGCACATGCATTCAGTATTGAAATAAAATTTTATGCTGTATGAATGGGATTTTCTTGCATTTTGGATTATCAAGTGAATTCCTAAAAGTTGAACTCATTAATTTCTTCATATTTAAAAACAATTTGAACTCATTATTTCTTCAGTAAAAAAAAGTTGAACTCATTATTTCTTCATATACAAAAAAATAAAACTGAAAAAAGATCACAAATTTATTTACAATTATACACAACCTACTGATAGTTTCGGTTTTAGAATATTTAAATTGAACCAATCTTCAAAACACTTCTTATATTTTAAAACTTATCCAAATAACTTCGATATGTAGTTTCCCAAAGCAATAAAAGGTTCCAAATAAGTAACATTTTATAATGAAAAATGCCCAATGTAAAAGAGTAGAAAATACAAATTTTCGTTTGTTAATAAAAAAAAATGTTTTATCTGAAATGTATACAATAATAACAAATGGCAAAAATATTGAAATACAAAAACAAAGGGGAACTACATTGTTTTATAAATTGATAACCTGTTATAATATTAAAATTTTCTTTTTGGAAATATAAAAGGAAAATTTGTTTAGTAAAAAAACTATAAAAAAGAGACAAAAATTAGCATACTTCAAATTTGTCTGCAAGAACAAATGCAGAATATTTAATTTTTCTGTACGTCTGATACTCCGAATGCGAACGAACTGTTCAATGAAAAATTAAGCTTCTGAGAAAACTCCTTGGGTTACCCGTCGTGTTACACACAATCCAATATTCAGATTCACTACTATTAATTAAACTCTGAGGAATAGAAGTAACAGACTACCTTTTAACAAGTACCTACGATGAATTCATAGATGCTGGAAAACCACACTTTTGACAAGAAAAGCGAGAAGCACCTGTGAGATACATACTTCATCGCTTAGCAGAATGCCCTGCAGAAGAATGTCTACTGACCAGTAGGGGAACAGATGTGGATCCGCGTACAAGCATTACCCCCTGTATACCATGAAAGTGATAGTCTCGGGAACAAGGAATGTTATCACTTGCAATTTATCTTCAAATGACGGACATCCATTTGGAGGTGCCCCCCCCCGCACCGAAAAGAGAGTGACCATATGATGCCTGGAGCAATCGAACCTGGTTTAGAACTGACTTTTTGCTTTTTGCTCTGCCCAGGAATCGGAAACACGTGGACCTCCATGCAGCAAAGAGAATTGTTGGATTCTTATCCACTAGATCCACCAATTACTTTTTTACCCTATCTTTGAAGAAAATTTTTAAAACCAGAAAAAAAAATGCAATATATTTCTTTTTAGAAAAATTATTAATATTTTATGCCTTTTTTCAGATAAAAGTTGGTTGAAAGAATTAAAAAAAAAAAAAGATAAAAAAAATTTTGATGAATTTTGGCAAAATCCGTGAACGGCGCGGGGCCTTTCAGAAGAGCGGGGCCTTGTGCGGTCGCACCGTTCGCACCCCCCTCGGGCCGGCCCTGCTGGATCATTCGTCGCAATTATATAAGGCAATATTCTACATTGTTACTAAGACCACTTTACGGCAAGACAGTTTTTCCTGTGTACGTGAAAGTCGCTGTGGTTTTTTTCTCATGAAGAGGAAATAATTACTTTTTATGTCGTCAACGTACCATTTTGAAGCATTTCCTATGTAGTTTCTAAATATTATGTATGCTGTTCTATAATTGAGTAGATTTGTCTTATGCTTCTTTTCTTTTCAAACCTTTTGATGACAGTGTAATGGTGACACTGCTATAACCAATCATCTTTTACAGCAAAACGGTCACAAAAGTCTCTATTTTATAGTCGTAACTTGCCTTCAAGTATATGTTGTCAAGATTCATGCAAAGCAAATATTCATACGTTACTGTTGCGGTTTATAATAGTACTACTTGTTATTTTGAGGAATTGTTATTATTTTTCAATTTTTTATATTTGTGTATTCCATTGATATTTTTAAGCAGTTTCTTATTTTGAAACCCCAATTCTTGGAGTTACTGCATTACAAATAGACGGCCTTTTCTCTCATATCTTTCCACTCGCATAATGTTTTGCAATATAAAACAAGATTATCCTTCTGGATGCATTTAGGTTAAACCTAGCTTATGTCAGAATTAATGAACCTTATAGCATTGGTTTTGATACTAGTAGCCAGTGACGAATCCAGGATTTGTGTCTGGGGAGGGGAGGGCTGAGGTATAAAAAGTTTTATATCGTCGTGACAAATGTCAAATCTTATGGCTTATGTAAACCAAAGCACTTTAACTTTACAGATTTTACTCACCTGACAATAAAAATCACAGAGAAAACTACAATACCTTCGATAATTTAACAAAAAATACAATGAAATAACTAGCCAAAACATGTTTCTGATCGCGTCAACTCTTCAAATACGAGTGGAATGAGTACAAAAGTAGGAAAACTTTCGAGTCTGTCGAAAACAAGGAAGAAATGTTTTCACTTTTTTTAAAGGGAAATTAAGAAAAAAACAGCTGTAGTGATTTTAAATAAAATACAGAATTCTGGTCTAGCTCTGGGGGGAGCTGCAGCCTGATAGCCACTCCCCTGGATTCGCCACTGCTAGTGGCTCATGGTTATTATTCGAATCTCTATTACTCTGGAACCATGCATAAAATTTTGGAAACTCGACACGCAGTTGACAAATGCTGGCTTAGTCCAAACCCCTTTCAGTTTTATAATAGTTTCTTTGTAAAGAGTATCTTAATGTATGAAAATTTCATTAGGCTCTCATTGTAGTCTAAAATTATTTTGTATGATTTGATGCAAACCAAAACTTATTATTTTGTTTCTCGACCCCATCGTTCAGTCCGAACTCACTAAAACGGAATAGACCATCCCTCAGCACACACTCTTTCAGATGGAGGTAAAATCCTAACCCGGCTGAAATTTCATCACGGATTTTTTGAGTACTCTTCCTTGAGGTAGGAATGGCTGTAGAGTTTGCACGACGGGGGGGGGCGATTTGCCCGACAGGGGGGGGGGCCGACCTGCGGTATGGCGGGGGACGAATGTAATGAAATTGGTCTCAAATTTTCGCCTGATTATTATTTACCAACTGCGGTGGAATACCCGTACAAAAATTTTCCCCTACAGGCCCCCGGTCCCCCCCTCTGGCGCCACCCCTGCCTTGAGGTGTGAAGTCTTCAGCGCATATCACACGGAGAGCTATCGTGCTCTTTTATAGTGAGCACGAGCACAATGCCACTCAGCAAAAAAGTTTGTAACACGTGACCGGTCAGAGAAGATGACGGAAATCGTGGGCTGTATTCAACCGGCTTGAAAATGCACACGATGGGGACGGAAAATCGTGAGCAGCGGAAATTCAAACCAATCGGGTGTGACTTTGACGGTGACGTAGTTCGCCCCAACGATGACCGAAATCCTGTGTGACCAGTTGTCTCAATGTGTCACGTGCTACAAACTTTTTTGCTGAGTGGCATTGTGCTCGTGCTCACGATAAAAGAGCACGATAGCTCTCCGCGTGATGTACGCTTTAAAGCATTTCTCAGAGGAAATATTCATTCTACCTAGAATTTGCATGTTTATTTTTTCATATAAGAAATCAATGATAAAATACAGAAGAAATGGAAAAATCGCGCTATCACTTTAATTGAAAAAAAAGAAAAAAACGCATGATTTGCTGCTGTCTCCTAGATAATTCTAATTCATTTAATAATAGAATACTAATCGTCGAGAATGCTGGACATTTGAATCAATTGATGATAAATTCTAACATCACATGGAAACTTTGATGCTGTACCAAAACTTGGCTATGAATGGTAGAAGCCCCGTTTTCACACCAAAGATGCATTCATCTTCGTCCAATCAGTCCCCTTTTAACATCAATCGATTCATTTAAGACCAATGCATGAAAGTCCTGTAAGTTTTTCGTTTATTTCTGAGTTGCCTACAAACAAACATCGAAGCAAAAAACAAAACATGGACATTAGAAGATTATCTGAGGGGAAATTTTTATTTTATTGAATTTCTCGTGCTTATCGCAAAATTTATAGAATTTTTGCTTTTCTTGGAAATTCTTCACTAATCGCCACTGTCCTTCCTCGCAATTTTCAATGCAGGTTTTGAGCTTCGAAACGTGCTTAGGCCGGGTCTCGTGCGTGATGCGCGTTCTTTTTTCTCGCTTGCTGTTATTGTGCATACCGCCTGTTGAATCTTCAGCAATCTACCTAGTAGTTATCTAGCTCTGAATCGTCATCTTTGGACAATACGGCAGGCAAAAAATTGCACCAAGAATTCTCGTCTTTCTTCTGATGATTTTTTTTCTTTATTTTTTAATTTCTTTTATCTAGCGGAATTGCCGTGGTCCAGGACATTTGTGAAAAGGACCTTTTCATTCCAGGCTTCGAAATTAACGATTTGAAAAATGCTCAAAACATGCCGATTCAAAAATGCTCGGGGCATTTCGAATCTCTCCAAATGGTTAAAGAAAAAAGGAAAGGGTGATAATGTCAGGAGATGCTCTGAATTGACCGCCATCTTCCAACGTGTTCCGCGAATGTTGTCATTATAATTCGGGAGCCCACTCAAAAAGATCTTTGTGGCGGGGACGCGCCGCTCTGTCTTGCGCGGAATGACCTTGAAATGCGAGAAGGTATGAGCGAGGGTGTCAGACAGATGAACTTAATTCTGTAATTCGAATCACCTCGCTCTTTGTGTTCTTTCCTTCTTCAATCCCGTGAAGGTCGTCGATTGGCAACACAGGACTTGGAGCGATTCTGGCTCTGCAGTTAAGGTCCGACTCACACACTTTCATAAGTGCGGGACCGGCCCGAGAAATAATGCAAAGTTGATAATAAAACGATAACTACGTTTCGAATAACGAACTAGTGTTTTTTACTTTCTCGTATACGAAGTATACAAAGAGAAAGTATTGTAATCGTCAAAAAATTCGAACTCGAGATTTTGACGAATCTTCACGTTTTAGACCTCCCTGAGTCCGAAAAACACAATTTTGGAATTATGTCTGTGTGTGTGTCTGTGAACATGATAACTCGAAAACTATTAGAGATAAAGGGATGAAATTTGGTATGTGAACTTGAAACATAATTTGTAGGTTGCTATCAACTTTTGGACAAAATCCGTCAACGGGAAGTCTGTTTGTCTGTATGTTCGAAGTCATGCGAACGCTATAACTCAAAAACTTGAAAAGCTAGATGGATAAAATTTTATACACAGTTTTATCGTCATAAATGTAGGTCCGTATAAAATTTTGGGCCAAATCCGTGAACGGGTTGACTGTCTATCGGTCTGTATAATAGCATACTTGTTCAACTCCATGCGCATGCGTAAATGCCTGTGCAAAGAAGGGATACTCCGAAAACTTGGCAGTTTGCCAAAAACCAATTCTAAGGAAGCAAACATTTGGGGCGTCTCGTTTTACTTGCGTATTGGAAGCAATCTCTGCGCATGCGCAAGCTATTCTCCTGTTTTCTTCTCCGCACGCGGAACTTGCATTGCTAGAGTTTGATAAAAAAAAATAAATATTGCGAAGTTTTAATACATACGTATTTTTTTGAATATGATTCTTCACCTCAATATTTTACTATCACTATAATCAACAATGAAAAACCTTCTGATAGTCATTGCATTCTGGGTTACAGTTGGTTCGAACTTTTTATCAACGCAGGGGAAAGGGAAATGACAAATGTTTGAAAAGTATACGAGAAAGTTCAGGGGAGACCACTCCCGTTGGTTGGTAAAAGTCAGGGTAATTCGAAGTAATTGCGCCAGTTACAAATGACTATAAACTCCTTGTAAACAGCCAGTGGTGAATCCAGGATTTTGATCAGGGGAGGCTGAGGTCATAAAAGTTTTGTATCATCCGTCGTGATGTCTCCAAATTTTGCTGGAGTGAACGAAGGTGTTTTCTTAATCTATTATCATAAATTCATATATCAGGTGCTTAAGCAAACTGAGAGGAAATCTAAGTCACGATCTAAAGACCTGACAGTGGTGGTATAGAAAATAATATCAAATTTTGTTTATTATTAAATGTCCCAACAAAATACAATAGCATTAAACATCAAACAGAACAAGTTAGAAAACGACAGCAAATTATAATATTTTCATCAAAAGCTGGATCAAGAATTCTGATTTAGCTCTGGAGGGGTCTGCAGCCCCATAGTACCCCCCCCCCTAGATTCGCCACTGTAAGCAACGATAGGAGGAAAACGTTTGAGCACAATACAGAAGGAAGCAGGGGTGGCGCCAGAAGGGGGGACCGGGGTGCCAGGGCCTCCCTGTCGGGGAAAATTTTTTTATGTGGTATTCAACTGTAGTTGATAAATAATAATCTGGCGAAAATTTGAGACCAATTTCATTACACTCGTCCCCCTGTCGGGCAAACTCTAGCGCCATTCCTGGAAGAAAGCTTAAAGTTTTGTTCGCATACATAATAATTGCTCTATTTGTAGGGTTGCTATAATTTTTTTAGTTGAAATCCGGACACGCCGGTGAGGGGGGGGGGTTGAAGGGGCTTCGAGGGGAGGAGGTCAAAGTATAGTTTAAAATTTTGAAAGCGGCTTATCAACGACCCTCTTTTATAACACTGGCACAAAGTCTGATGAATTGAAAAAACATTGAAGGCGTCAGAATTCAAAGAAGATTCAATTTTTATTAATTCTTGGTAATTCAAAATTCTACTAATAAAGAACGGAATTAAAATAAAACTGCCAAAACTTTTAATTTTCAGATTGAACTGAGATCTGGATAAGAAGGCTTATCCGCTTTCTCATCACCAATGGATGCAAACAATGAATTTTCTTTCATTGGCTAATATGCCAGATTTTCTCGGGGCGCGATGGCCAAGTGATAAGGTTTCGGTTTCGAGGCCGGAGGGTTCCAGACTCGTAACCAACCCGATTTCACTGAAGATCCGTCGTGTATTGGGCCTGTTGCACGTTAAATCATACG
>BGPR01021624.1:10357-26261 GCA_013235015.1 Araneus ventricosus
TAGTGTGGTGCGGAAGCTTGGAGAAGGGGCTGCAGGACAGGTGTCGTCTGACCGCGGTTCAAAATTACCAGATCCGTCCCAAAATAGCCCTCGTGTTGCTTCAAAACAGGACGTTAATATAACTAAACTAAAATAAATTAAGTCAGATTTTCTCAGTTGCAAATAAATTTCTCTTGTGCCGCATTCACTAGCATAAATCTCTTCATTTCGAAGATCCGGACGAAATCTGGACGTATGGTAACCCTATCTGTGTGTCTTCCTATGCTGGCATCATCCATGCGGTAACCCACTTGACGCCAGACATTGTGAAGTATATACGTAGCCATTGATGTACATTCGATAGCCACATGCATTATATTGCTTGTGCTATCTGAATCTTCTGAAGTTACTTCTTGCGTCTTTCGATAAGTTAAAGTTTGTTATTTTATTTATTTTATTGTTTTTTTATTATATTTTCCTTCTTGTATATATATTCCCTTGTTTTTTTTAACTGGGTAAATTAGTATGAATTTAAGCAGTGAGGTTTCACCTCTGATGTGAAAGTCATGTCGGACAAGGGGGGAGAGCGCGTGGTTGCTTATCTATGCAGAGCTGTTCTTGGTCTTTTGCGATTGCTTCGTGGGTCATAATTTGGGATGTTTTGAATCGCAGTGTTAGTGCTGGCGTCTAGCTTGTGGTAGACGCAAAATGTGGCAAAATGTAGAGCACGTCAGAAAAGGATTCTGTGCAGGAGCAGAAGCGCGGCTACGCCCTCGTGCGTTTTGCATAAAAATGGAATCGGAGTGCTCCGACAGGGCGATCCGAAGGTCGGCGCAGGGTGGGCTTGACGAGGTCTGCTCGCCCAGCATTCCTCGCGATGTCATTGTCGGTCGGACAACACCCCTGCGCATAAAAAATAATTAATCACCTCCACCGATCTCGACTTTACCAGAATCGGATGCCTTGCCTGGTGTGGGTGGCGTCATCTCGTAAAAATACGCTCTGACGGCGATTAAAATAAAATATTCTGTAGGACGCACAATCGAGAACAATTTGCAACTGTGGAGGGCTGGGTTTTAGGTCTCTGGTCTGGTCGAACCGGTAGATGGTGACGATCAACCCGAAGTCGTGGGTAAAGATTCTATCGAATTAGCAGAAATATTCGTAAAAGATGGAGATCGACATTAGACCACGAATATGTTCATTCTTATGTTGTCATGCTGCGTAGCAAATTAAAGAAATGCCAAAATCGACTTGCTTGAGATAAAAGTATTTTGGGCTGTCTGATTCAGTGATACAATGATTGTTTTGGTTCTATGGTACATAGGCCAACTTGGCCATACTGCTCCAAATGTTCGCAATGCAATAAAAGAGTATTCGAGTTAGGAAAGGGGCGAGATCTAACAGTCATGTCTTGGTAGGATTATGAGTAAATGATCTAGTCCATATTTTTAAAAATGCTTTTCGTATTAACAAGTTTTAAGTTTACATAATAGATATAAATGTTTATTTAAATGAATCATGAATTCTGTGTATTCGTTCACCAAAAGAAGATGGCTGGAGAACATTGAATCCCTGTCAAATTAGTAAATATCCTGCTGCTGAGTTTGTGGCAAATGGGTTTTTAAATTTATGATAACTACTTATTGTGTTTCGATCATCTGCGAAAAAGACTGTATTGTGGTGGTTACTATAGAGCAGACCTCTAAATTGTCAGGCAACACAGCCAAAATGTTAGATGTATTTGTCGATGGCCATTTCGAATGCGTTTCTTCCTGATATTTACTGCATCATGAAATGAAGTCGATTTATGCGTCAACTGGTGGTTTTTCATGTTGATGTAATTTTTGCCGGTACAGCCCGAGTAGTCAATTGATTACCGGTAGTTCTATGTCGGACATTTGTATTTAAAAATATTTTAAGCCATCGTGTGTGTTAGAGAGCAATGTTTTTCAGTCAACTTTTTCTGAACCCATTATCTTGACTTCATTAGCTTGCTATTGGTAACTATGCTGCATCTTGTGATATTTCTGACTATCATTCATTCTGTGTAATTCGAGTGAATCGTTTTCAGTTAAGTTTAACCAATGAAATCTTGCGGCATATCAGTAGCACTCTCCATTACAGCTAAGTTCTTGTAATCACCACGCATCTTTCTCTGGCGAAATAGGACGATGCGATGGCCATCCATCATGTTAGCATTAAGATATAAACATTTTCTTCCCTTGTTGAAAACATCACTTTACTCTGGCGCCACCGAAACTTTTCCTTCAGAAGATTTTTTCCTCGGGGAAGAGCATATCAGGCGCCGATCCTTTCTAGAGGATTGATAGGCACAAAATTTTGCCCAAGGATGGCGCCCACCCGTTCGTTCGGCGTGGAGGAAAAGCTGCCAATAATCGCTCTGCCAGAATGGAAAATAAAAGTTAAAATTACCTTCATTATTAACTGCTATTGTTTGCCTTTTTAAATACTGAACTAGGATTGAGCGCAACCTTATTAGTATGAAGACAAAGCAGGCTGTTTCTGTTTACCTTTCTAGTAATGTTAGCAGGCATTAAGGTATTTCAAGATGGCTGCATGTTATGATTTTTTCATCACCATAGTAGCATAGAAAGCTTTCTGTGGAGTTTCCGCAGTATTTTAAGCATCTGGTTAGGGCTTTAAAAGTGTTCTAGGATAAAAATCAAAACTATTATTAAGTTTAGATTCGTTATGAGATACTAAATGAGTCACATTCTGTAGCATAATGATATTCTATGTTATTGGATAAGATCATTTTTAGAACAAAATCAAGAGAAATACGATAAAAAGGACGTTAAACTTCGAGTAGAATTAGCAGATTTCATTTTCCGATTGCTGTAGTGATTGAATTGATAGATAGATACAAGAGAGGATTAAAGCAGTCAATAAAGGCCTCGATCTTAAGAAAAAGCTGAATTAAAATTTCACAAATACGACAAACTTAGGGTCATCGGTAGGTGCATTTGTCAGGAGGGCCTGTGTTGAGAAACATATAACCTCCATTCCGTGATCTGCTGCAAAATGACTTGACAATGATGAGATGTACTTGACTAGGGCAAATATTGACAGGTTAGCAGGTTTTCTAAAACTTAGGGTCACGAATTCGTTGTAAGCTAAAGCTATTTTAACAGCAGAAATTAATTAAAACTTATTTAACTTTTACAGTTCTACCCCCTCGTACATAAATTCTTATTGGAAACCGTTAAATCCTTCACAAAAAAAAAAGCGTCATCTTTTTTGCTGGCATTTTAATGGCGTTGATTGTCTTCTGTATAATTTTTCTAACACAGTCCATCTTCAGGAAACTTTGTGTTTGGAAAATTTGCTCGCGCTGGGAAAATTCGTTCGCGCACCGAGGATAGACCGAGATTCATATGTTTGAAATGGTTAATACTCGCATAATATCAGAATCATTTAAGGAATTCCTTTTTTGTCAGTCGCAGTGCTAGAAGCTGATGTTTTCAAAAGGCCTTCTCGGAATTTTTAGTCTACGAGCCTCTAGTTGACTTAGTCAACCTCTTGGTAACCAGGAAACCTAGATCTACCCCTGCCGAAGCATCCGGGTCATCTAAATGACAGTCGCTACAATAGCTACAGTACTGAGGCCGGAGTCCTAGTAGCCCATCACCGGGCCACGGCCCGACCCCTCACGTACTATCATTGGTGGAGAGATCTTCAGCCCCACCATTGCTATACCCATTGCAGGAGAAGCTAGTTCCTTGTTACTTATCCGGCAAAAACTCATCCGTGTACTCGCCCCGCTCCCAGGGATTCAACCTCTTGGTAAGCATACCAAATACCTGCTTCGAGATCCTTGAAAAGACTTCTCACAAATTTAAAAATGCTATTGAACAGAATAAGATTGAATATCCACAATTTTTCTTAACGCGTTCATCCACTACGGACGAGATATCTCGTCTTCCAGGCAGGGTCAGATTTTCCATTGGACCAACCTAGACCATGGCCCAGGGTGCAAATATAAAAGAAATTACAATATTTACAAATTTCAGCGTTATTTTGAGAAGACCATACAAAATATTGTTTTTAAAGCACATCCATACACGTTAAAGAAACTGGGGCACATTTGCGTTGCCTATCTCTGTAACTGCGGTGAATGCACCAGAGGAGAGGGCGCAGAAATAAGTGCTTTGGTCTAGGGCGGAGAAATGTGTGAATCCGGCCTTGCTTCCAGGAATGTTTGCTCTGCGTTAGAATTTGACTTACATTCCATTTTAGACAAGCTGGACATGTTAATAGGTGTCAGCAGAATACATTTCCTCTTTTGACTTTTTGGTTTATAAATTATCTAGAACGAGCACAGTTACTGTTCGTCTTTTCTGGAGCTTGCATCTAATTTATATGCTGCGGTTAATGCGCTAATAATCAGACTGTTTTCGCTTTTCTTCTGTCATCCCGAAAATCTGCCTGGGCAATTGTGCGGTAGCTGGGCAAATGTCCTTCCCTCTCGTTGTCGTCGCGGAGATTATGTCGGAATTGTGATGTGCGTCGGAGGGGTTTATGACCGTCCGCGAGAAGGACTCGCTTCCATTCTTTTTCCCAGAAGCGATTCCCAAAGGAAGGGAATTTTTGTTTCCTGTCATTAGGATGTTTTGTTTCCAGCAACAACTCCCGCCGTAATTGCGCTCCTCCTGCTCATTATCATTAAGGTGCCCTTTTTTTCCCACTCGCATTGCGTCTCTGGGAACAAACGACAGATGTAATTAATTTATTTTTTTATTCGAGGACGTTGGGAACAGAGGTAGGTTGTTCTTTCAGACAAATTTGGAAAATTAGTCCGTGGACGTACGCTGGCAATTACTTCTCCACAGAGTTCCAGATAAAAGTTTAAGAAAGCAAGCAAAAAAGTTAAAAAAGGAATAAGGTATTGTGGACAGAAAAAGTAAAAATGTGGTCTGAAAATTTCAATTACTTTTTGGTTTACTATGTTCGATATACGGAGATCACTGCACATTATAGCCCATTAGCGAATTTTGTATTGTGCCAAATATTACGATACTGCTTTTCGGCGAAAATGATCATGCAGCATCATTTAAACTAATAGTTCTTACTCTGACACTGCATTTTATAGTGGTTTACATGAAGTGATTTCTGGCATACCTTCAAAGTTTCAATACAGCTAACATGAATTTTAAATCTTCTGTAATTTTAGAAGTTAAGATTTTTTCTGGATTTATTATGTACTACCAGAAACCCAACATTAAATGAGGCAGAGAAAGTAAGGCGATTTCCAACTATTAAAATTTAACGTTGCAGGCGTTATTAGCATGTCACGCGTATGAGGCCGCAGTGACCTAGTGGTAAGGTCTCGACCTCGGGGTCGGAGAGTTCCAGATTTGAAACCTGGATTCGCCGTGTATGGGGCCTGTTGCACGTTAAATCATACGTAGTGGCCAAACGTACTCCCTCTGGTGCAGGCGTTATTAGCATGTCACGCGTATGAGGCCGCAGTGGCCTAGTGGTAAGGTCTCGACCTCGGGACCGGTGGGTTCCAGATTCGAAGCCTGGATTCGCCGTGTATGGGACCTGTTGCACGTTAAATCATACGTAGTGGCCAAACGCACTCCTGCTGGTGCGGTGCGGAAGTTTGGAGGGGGGATGCCAGCTCAGGTGTCCTCCTTGTCATTTGATGGTGGCTCAAAGTTACGAGGTCCGTCCCAAAATAGCCTTAGTGTTGCTCCAAAACGGGACGTTAATATAACTAAACATGTCACGCTCAAGGTTGTCTGAAAGTCATCATGCTCAACTGGACGTGCACGCCAAGGATCAATTATCCAACGGCGATGGTTCTCAGATCCGTTTTTTCGAAGGGGATTTCGGTCCAACATGCCTAGACATCGATATTATTTTGTTTTAGAAGTAGCTGTGATCCAGAATGAGAGATATTATTTTGTCCTATTGTTCAAACTTGACTTAGCCAGTGGCACTGGATACTCCAAGATATTATTTTTAATTTCCTGTTTTTTTCCTTCACCTTTTTCTTCATTTGACATATCTTCCTATATTCACAATTGACTTATTTACATACATATTAGTTTGTACATTACATTATTAGTAAACATACTTACTTAAATTAACTTATATTCATTAGTTTGCACATACATAAATAATTGTTTCCCCTTATTTATTGTTTGCATACCCAAGCTCACCACTCGGCTACAGTGCATTATAGCATGCGAAGCATTAATGTTAAATTTGTATCCTGCTCTTGCCAGCAGGAATGGCGATAGAGTTAGCCCGACGGGGGGGGGGGGCGATTTGCCCGACAGGGGTCACGATCTCCCCGACAGGGGGGACGAGTGTAATGAAATTGGTTCGCCAGATTATTATTTATCAACTACAGTTGAATATCCCGTACAAAAATTTTCCCCGGGGGCCCTGGCCCCTCGGTCCCCCCTCTGGCGCCACCCCTGCTTGCCAGTTGATTCAATTCGTGTGACATCTCAAGTTTTTCAGTAACTTTTTACTGCTGACAGGAATGCAAATATTGGGAAAACTTAACATATTCACGCATTTTTTAGATAATTCCTCTTACAATAAATAAAGAAAAAGCATTTTACCGAAAACTCCAGAATATTTCTTGTTAATTAATATAACCGATTTAAAGTTATGACCGAAAGCTAAATAAAATAGAAGTTTTAAATCTACGGACGATGTATAAATAAAATAGCTGTTTTAAAGCTATGACCGATGGTTAAATAAAATAATTGTTATAAAGCCTATGATCGGGGGCTCAATAAAATTGCCGTTATAAATATATAGACGATGGCTAAATAAAATAGCTGTTATAAAGCTACGACCGATGGTTAAATAAAATAATTGTTATAAAGCCTATGGCCGACGGCTCAATAAAATTGCCGTTATAAATCTACGGACGATGACTAAATAAAATAGCTGTTATAAAGCTACGACCGGTGGTTAAATAAAATAATTGTTATGAAGCTATGGCCGAGGGCTCAATAAAATTGCCGTTATAAATATATAGACGATGGCTAAATAAAATAGCCTATATTTTTCACACTCGGAACATTGTCTATGAAATTTAGTAGCTTACATTATTCAATAACATGTAAGCTGACTCCCGCCAACCCGATGGTACAATGATGGTGGTGTGGCTCTTTGGGCCCATCTCCGAAGACAGGTCGTACCCCGTTATTCCGGGGGGTTGTTGCATGAGCCGCTCGTAATGGGGGCTATAATGCAGGAACCTCAGTGCCTGACTATGCTGTCGTGGCGGCGGGCTTTCATGAGTTACCCGGATGCTTTTGCAGGATGGGGTGATGTTCTTTATGATCCTTATTATTCAATAACATGTGTTAAAAAATGATTCGGGTTCTTTTCAAACTAGAATTAAATGTTTGTCTGTTGAAGTTTAGTAACAGACATAAAACAGTCCCTTTGTTTTTCCTGAGAAACTGTTATTTTTAACTGTCGTGCGGTTTTTTTTCCACCCACTACCACCAATTGATTCGCGTGGCATCGATGTCGCAGAGTGCGAGGATGGAGATTGAATCCGGAAGATGCGGCCGAGTGCAACGAACCCAACACGAGCTGGGTGAGGATGCGACACACCCCACCCATCGTCTGATGCTCATCTCCCCCTCCTTTCTTTTTAGACGCACCTCTCGCTCTCTCCGAGCAGCGGATTTATGAAATCCTTTTTTTAGGAGGGCACCTCTTCCACCCCACCGTCTTTTCGCTTGTCTGCTGCCTCGCTCGCTTTCGCTTCCCTTTTCAAATCGTTCTCAACGGTGGATAAAAGGTGGATGAGCTACGGTTGCGGTTTTGTGCCGACGATTTTAATACTGACTTTACTTTGCTAGCTTTTGAAATTTCTGTTAAAAACACTGTGCTTGGTTTAGTCAAATTAACCCTGAAAGGCCCGATTGATGGCCCAAAAATGATTTTAAAATGTTTTTTGACTTTCATTTCTTGAATAAAACTTGGGAAAATACTTTAAAAAATTCTATTTTGTTTTAAGTATGGTTTATGGCTAAAAAACAGACTACCCATCAACAACACTGGGCTTTAATTGAAAAAAAAATCTCCTTGATGAAGTTCTATAATATCAAAAACAGATTATTTTTAAGAACTAATAATATAGATAAGGAATTCTCTTCAAAATTATAGAATAAAATATGATATTCTCAAGTGTACAAACAGAGCTAAAAAGATATAACCTCAAGTGAAAATCATCAATTTATTTTTATTTTTTTCATCAGCACTCAGGATGCCATCTATATGTTGTAAATTGACTTAATAACATTTTCGGCGTGCATTCTATTGGCATCAACAGGCATTAGAGCTTCAGTCTTATTCTCGAGAATTTTAGAGGCTAAAATTGGGTATGTTGCTTAAAGGCAACACTGGGCCTTTAAGGATGAAATTGTCAAACTGCACGAGGGCTGTTTTGTAAAGGACTTCGTAATTTTTAACCACTGTCGGATGACAAGGACGATATTAATAGCCTTGATAACGTTCATTTGGTGGATTCCTTAAGCTTATTCATTGTTCAATCTTAATTTCTAAAGAATTTTCATTTTGATAAAGTTCCTCTGGTGAATTCCTTAAGCTTGTTCATTGTTCAATCTTAATTTCTAAAGAATTTTCATTTTGATAAAGTTCCTCTGGTGGATTCCTTAAGCTTATTCATTGTTCAATCTTAATTTTTAAAGAATTTTCATTTTGTTAAGTGTTTTTTGTATTTTCAATGTTTTCTTTGTAGCCTACTGCATTTTGCGCGCTCCAGAAGTTTTGGTTGTATCTTATTTTGATTTTATTCTTAATTATTTATGTTTTTACGTTTAATATTAATATTTTATTTGCTTTGATTATGATGCTGTTTATGAAACTGTATACACTCTAATAAACTTAAATCCTACCTCCTACATGAAAAAAACCTAAGCCTTAACTCCTGCTTGTAAAAATCCACTTTAATATGAAGTCTCTAAAAGAACGGTGGCGATTAAAGCCGCTGGACTTTGGTTGTTTTCATACAGATTCTTCATCTGTCGACCAATATCAAAATCCCACCAGGAAGCTTTCTTATGGACATCTCTATCGTGTTTCCGATGTGAGACAATTGAAAAAAAGAAAAAAAAAGAAAAAAGATGCGTTTGAAACATTCTCCTATAAACTAGCTATGCTAGCTTTGAAATTCCGGTATTTAATGCATACTTAACAGTTTTGTCTTTCCACTGGATTATTTCCAAAAACTGACCTTACAAGACTTGTTTGTAACAACACCAGGCATTACAATACATTCACGAAAACATTTTTAGCCTATACGGGTGATAAGAACTTCATTTAATTAAATGTTCTATTCTTCATAAGTAAATGTATTCTTGTGGAAATTATTGTGTGATTTGCAAACTTTCTTTGGGCCAAGGAAAAAGAAAACGTAAAAATAACTTTTATCTCTTGCTGAAAGCTTCCTATTAAATACGACTGCCAATCACAGATAAATTATTCTTTTCCTCAAATAGCACATTAAGCAACACAATTTAAAAAGAAAATTTGACAATTGAAGCAAAAATTGCCCTATGCAGTAGTTTGTGGAGAAGATTATTGTAGCTCCAATTATAGTATGATACGATATAGCGGGTTGATGACTTTGACAAAAAAAAAAAAGATGCAATATTACAAGAAATACCCCCAAAAAATTCAGAAACGAGATATTCACAGACAGTATTATAATATCACAACACCTGTCGCTGAGGTATAATTAGGGTTACCATATTCTTTTTAGTTGAAATTCGGACACCCCCGGACATAATTAGGATCTTGGAGGGGAGGGGTCAAAGTACAGCATGAAATTTAAAAAGCTGCCTACTAATGACCCTTTTTCATGAGTTTGAAAAAGTGAAAAAAAATTTAAGGCGTCAAAATGCAAAGAATATACAATTTTTATTAATGTTTTCTAATTTAAAATTATATTAATGAAAAACATTTAAAAAACTGCCAAAACTTTTTAATTTTCTATGTGAACTGGGGCCTGGATTTGGAGGATCATCCACTGTGTCATCAACAATGAATGAAAAAAGTGTAAACAATGAAATTTCTTTCATTGGTCAGTGGTTTCATGATGTCAGTTTTTCCGAATACGTGAGATTTTCTCAATTATTACCGAATTTCTCTTTCGCCGTATTCACTGGTGTAAATCCGGACATTTTGAAGATCCGAACGCCAGTCCGGACGTGTGCTTGAAATCTGGATGTATGGTAACCCTACACTGCAAAAAATATCCGTTTTTTTCTCGGACTTTTCCCGTATATTTGACGGTTTAAAGCTGTTTTGTTGACAAAACGGTTTTTCACCGTTTTCCGCTCCAGCCATAAACGGTTTAAAACCATCAATGTTCTATTTTTTTTCCATACGGTATTGCTTTCCGTACAATAACTTTCCCTTTTCTTAAATGTAATTTTATTTCATGTTTTTAATAGGGTCCCATCTCCTCTATAGTGGAATAAGTGAATGAATTGACTTTAATTTTGCATTAACAAAAAAAAAAATAATAATAAATCATTTAGGAAGAAAAAATATATCACCACTAATACTTTTTATAATTTTCAAAATAAGCTTAGAAGTTTGAAGAATAATGTAGCTTTTAACATTTTGAGAAAAAAACTTAATTTCATTCGATTCAGAATCATCCATTTTCCATATGAAACACGTATCATTTAGTAGGAAAACTGACACATTAAAAAACCTTTTTATTTAAAACAAAGAAATAAATGAAATATTATATTAAACAGGGCATGATCTAACTGTTTATACATGTTGCAGTAACCTCTTGTCACTCATAAAAGCTAACCTTAAAACACGTGTTCTGGTAATAGTTGATTTTTATACCATTAGGTGGCTCCACTAGAGATATAGTGACTTTAAAACTCAAATAGATTATTTTTACCGTATTGTAAGAAGTCCCCGGTGGTCTAATGGTTAGAGCGACTGCCTTCTAACTCCATGAACGCGGTTTCGAAACCCGGGTCGGAGGAGGTAGAAGTTTGGTCAACATCTTGCATCGAAATCGGCCAAGTAAGTTCAATTAATAATTAAGCCTTGATTAATTCATATTCCTAATTGATAATACATATCAGCACGTTTCAACTCGAACAGAAGGAGAAAAACAACTCAACTCAGTCGATGACGTCACTTACTTCGATGATTTAATTTTTACTGAGAAACCGTGATCTCACACGGTAAAAAACCGTTGTGACTACGGATTTACTTCGTAACTTTTACGGTTTTGCACAACCAACCCAGCTGCCAGTTTAAAACCGTAAATTTTACGGGATTTTTTTTACAATGTAGGTATAATTGACTTCTTTTCTGGAAGAATTATTAGTAGAATGGGCGCAGTGTCGAACAAGATTTAATTTGTCGTTATACAAAATGGAGATGTAGATTTTCTCAATTAGTACCGAATTTCTCTTTCGCCGTATTCACTGGTGTAAATCCGGACATTTTTGAGATCCAAACGCCAGTTCGGACGTGTGCTTGAAATCTGGACGTATGGTAACCGTAGGTAGAATTGATTTCTTTTCTGGAAGAACTATTAGCAGAATGGACGCAGTGTCGAACGGGTTTTAAATTGTCGTTATACAAAATAGAGATGTAGATTTTCTCAATTAGTACCGAATTTCTCTTTCGCCGTATTCACTGGTGTAAATCCGGACATTTTCAAGATCCGTACGCCAGCCCGGACGTATGGTAACCCTAGTTATAATTGACTTCTTTTCTGGAAGAACTATTAGTAGAATAGACGCATTGTCGAACAGGTTTTAATTTGTCGTTATATAAAATGGAGATGTAAAGGAATTCGCTATGATCTCTTCACATACAATGCTTTATAATTATGGGTCACTGTATGCAATGATTCATTGCGTAGAGATTACAGCGGAGCAAAATCTTTTACTCGTTTCACGCATGCGCCGAAGGCCGAGTCCCCAGAAACGTTTTATTTCTGTTCACGTGCAGAAATATTTAAATTGCCCCGCAGCCGAGCTGCGCGCAACAGGTATCATTATCGGGGATCATCCGATCTATAGATGATTTCTTCCTTTTCGACGTCACTCTTCTTTTGTGCGATTGGAAAAGGAGAGCACTTCCTGCTGCATCGTTTTGTTTTGTAGTTCAAGGTCGCCTCTCCTCCGAACAATAGGTCCGTGTATTTTTTGACTCGATTGTTTTTCTCCGGAATTTCCTACTACTGCTACCCCTTTCCCTCTCTGCCAATTTGGCCCCGTGCCGCCTCCTTTCTGTTCGGGCCCGCGTGAGTCACGCCCGAAGATCGCGGGACCTCCCTCCCCCCGGACAGATTTTCTATTAACGGAGTCCCATCGCAATTAACGCGTCTGTCGTCTCGGATCGGCAAGTGAGACGAATGACGAGGTGATGTTTTTATTACCTGCCGAATCAACATAAGGGCCATCCAGGAGAACGGCACGATCGTTAGACTGAAGAGTTTTCGAGATATTCGAGAAAAACTAATTCACGAAACCAGATAGCGCACATTGGCTTCTGCTGAACGGTAGCCATTGCGAATGGAAATCTGTCACCGGTGACTGAAACTGAACTATCAAATTAGATGATCCCTTCTCTAGATTTCCACACTACATGTGAATTAACAAATTAAAGAGCGTAAAATTCCCTACAAATGCATGCTGTTATTTTTCTGCCAGTTTTCACCTTCTAAGCGTTCTACACGTATTTTTCCGTTTCTCATATTGCGTTCAAAAGCAGGTATTCATGTTCGTATGTATAATTTCTTAAACTAACATGGATAAAATATTCTTAAGATTTCAGAGACTTTATTAAACACGATAAAGATTCAATTATTCACATTGAAAGCAAATTTTTAAGACTTTAAAGCTAGTACATCAAAATAGTTAACCGCTTAGAAGGTTAATATTTTAGCAGATAATGGCTCTAAACAAATTTTTGAGTTTTAGTAATTTACGACCCCCTGGACCACCGAAACGGTGTGTTACCTATCTGAAAAAAAAACTTTTTTAATTCGCTCTCATTTTTAAAAAATTTGTAGTTGAAACATTATTAGTTTTTTTTTTTATTAATTTTTGAAAAATGTCCAACGATTCTCGGACACACTGTACATTAGTTGCGCGTATCTATCATGACTGTAATTAAAAATAAATTTATAAAAAAATATTGGGAAAATGAGAGAAAAAATTTGCTGAGTAATCAATCTGCATCATTGAAAAGATTTTTTTCTTCTAAATTTTTAGACGACGCAATTTTTTTTTTTTCTTTCGTTCCCATGTCTCATTGCAACAAAAGTTGTTAGTCTTGACTTTTACTCCCTCCTAGAAATTTGTCAGTGGAGTTCCGGATCACGTTGTACAAAACTTATCCTGTGTTAATGAGTGAAAAATACCATATTCTGAGATTTTGTATCTAAAATATATTTGTACTGTATTACTTATGTGAAAATATTTCTTCCTACTCCTTAGCCCTATCTAGGTCTGAAGTTATAAAAGTTATGAACATTCTGTCTGTCATTATTTAATGACAACAATAAATAAACGCAATCTTCAGTTTCTTGATTTATATTATCCTTCTTGTTTTGAACTTGTGTTAAGTAAACTTTGAAAAAAAAAACGATAATATATCGACAGTCATTGTTTGAATGTGCGTATATTCTACTTTGGAGCGCGGTCAATTTTTGCAGAACTTTTCGAAGATGCTGGGAGAAACGACTTCAATCATTACAATGACAGTCTAGCTCAAACCGCGACACGCCCCATTCCATTTTTCTTCCTTTAAACAGTCTCGGGTGGACACCCTCTATTCAGTGAGCTCTCTTCAACGTGTCTACGAACAGATGAACGGATTTTTCCGAATTCTTTAAGGCGAACTTGTTTTACTTTTCTCTTGATGTGACTTTCAAGTTTAGATGAATTGAACTAGCAATGAGACAGCCTATTCATGCTGTCTCGTTGCATTGTTGTGTTGGTTTAGCAAAACTTCTGATAATTATTCTATTTTAAGATGTTTTTTAACCGTATGTACACAGCAACATGGTCAGATCTGGCTTTTCTAGTATTGAATTTAATAGATCATTAAAATGTGAGGTGAGATGTTGATTGCCATGTTAGTATCATGAAGGATCAGACGTACGAGCCTTTACATCTTGCCTTATTGAAAGTCGAAAGTCATTAACTAACTAAATAAAGAAGGTAAGTAGGACTGCTTGCCCAATAAGAAATAATATCTTATCATACATTATACAGATTAGTACATAGAAAAACAATTAATACTAAAAAAACCCCACAAAGCATCTGGTGCGCTCAAAAGCAGCAGCTTCCAAGAAAACAATGGCATTAATACAAAAATCAACTATCAAAATGAAAAACCTATCACAGCACAAGTCGAGACATTACTAGAAACTAAAATAAGAATAGAATCCGGCAGATGGACGTTGTCAAGGATTACGCCCAGCTGTTATTCTAAAATTTAAAAGATTGGGATAAATTTTCTGTTAAGGAAACTGACTATCAGGTCAAAGAATGTTTCCTCTGATACCCGAATTATCCCAGATTGATAGAAAAAAGGAAATAACTACCATCAGATATTACATTATGCCTTTTAGAAGAAAAAGCAGAAGAAAGAAAAGACAAAATCTTACTTTCTTCCCCGGAAAAAAACCGAAGAAGGCTAGATTACAGATTAGCTAACCTCTATGCAAACTGACTGATTACGTGACTGACTGGGCTGGTCTGTCTAAAGTAATGCCAAGTAGAGCTTTTATATGTATTTTCTATGACGTCATAGCCAGCTGACGCTAAGAATTCGGAATATTCAATTGTTGCCAACATGAGATAAATCAGAAATACGATCATAGTCAGTGACAACCTTAGGTTGACTGTATTACGAAGGCTTCAGGGTATATCGTTATAAGGGCCATCTTCTTCATTGAACGCCATTGATCCAAAGGCGCTTTAGGATTTACTGAGATACATTGATTTTATTTTAATTTTGAACCAAAAATTTTAATTATAATTTAAAATGCGTTATAGGTAAAGATATGATTAGTGCTTGTAACTAGATAGCCATCGATTTTGTAATGTTGCATAAACACTTACATCATTTCGAAAAATATTCATGAACAGTTACATTATATCCGTGCAACTCAACGGATTCATGGGTCGCAGGCGAAAATTGGTTCCCGTTTTGCGGCCCCTTCACAAAATTCAAATTCATGAAAACGGCCCCTTCACAAAACTCATATATTTGGTTCAATGAAACACTTTTGATATTAAACATAAAATATAGAAATATGACTGCTAAGATTGAAGATTTTACATGATAAAAAAATTTTCACTAAAATATTTTTATTTTTCACACAAATATTTTTTTCCTACTAAAATATTTTTATTTTTCACACAAATATTTTTTTCACTAAAATATTTTTATTTTTCAGAAAAATAAATTTTTTTTCACAATTTGCCCCCCCCCCCACCACACACAAAAATGGGCCCCTAAAAAAACCTGGATCGACCCCTGGATTGAGAACCAACACCTGCGAGTCTTGTCACCTGTTCACCATTTTGAGACCTCATTCAGTTATTCTTCCATTTGGTTTAGTATTGTGTATGTTATATGACATAAAATGTTGTATGTTATATTCACAAAATGTTGTATGTTATATTCACAAAATGTTGTATGTTATATTCACTGCATTACATTTCCATTCCAGGTTCAGCGGAAACGCAGGATTCTGTCTCGTGTTCGATGCAAGAACATAAAGAACGATTGTCCCAAACCTTCCTGCGACGACCCCGTGCTCCTGCCCCAGAGATGTTGCAAGACTTGCCCCGGAGAAGGTCAGTCACACGCTCTCCCTTTTCCGTTAGATGCTGTA
>BGPR01021625.1:10508-26079 GCA_013235015.1 Araneus ventricosus
TCTTTCTTAAATCATCATGTCGTTGCGAATGTTCCCTAATGTGCACTATCAGAGAATGAAAATTGACATGATTGAAAAACACTGATAATCTATTAAGAAATATCACAAAGTATGTTAAAATTGAATCTGCAGTTTGAAGAAAGGAACGAATCCATAAACTGTATTCTAGAGACAATTAAAACATAATCTTCATAATTTTGTTATTTATTGCTTTTATTCTTTGAATTTGTCAGCACTTTTTAGTCTTTCTTAAATCATCATGTCGTTGCGAATGTTCCCTAATGTGCACTTTCAGTGAATGAAAATTGATTTGATAGAAAACACCCATCCTCTATTAAGAAATATCACAAAGTATGTTAAAAATGAATCTGTAGATTGAAGAAAGGAACGAATCCATAAACTGTATTCTAGAGACAATTAAAAAATAATCTTCATAATTTTGTTATTTATTGCTTTTATTCTTTGACTTTGAATTTGTCAGCTCTTTTTAGTCTTTCTTAAATCATCATGTCGTTGCGAATGTTCCCTAATTTGCACTTTCAGTGAATGAAAATTGATTTGATACAAAACACCCATCCTCTATTAAGAAATATCACAAAGTATGTTAAAATTGAATCTGCAGTTTGAAGAAAGGAACGAATCCATAAACTGTATTCTAGAGACGATTAAAAAATAATCTTCATAATTTTGTTATTTATTGCTTTTATTCTTTGACTTTAAATTTGTCAGCTCCTTTTAGTCTTTCTTAAATCATTATGTCGTTGCGAATGTTCCCTAGTGTGCACTTTCAGTGAATGAAAATTGATATGATAGCAAATATGCATCCTCTATAAAGAAATATCACAATGTATATGTTAAAATTGAATCGGAAGTTTGAAGAAGGGAACGAATCCATAAACTGACTTTTGGGGAAATTTAAAAAAATGAAGAAACTTCCTTTATTCTTATTTATGATCGTTTAACAATCCTTTTAATGAGATTTTTTACATCATTGGTTTACTTAATATATTTCATTCCTTTTTACGATTAACAATGAGCGTTGTGATATAACTTCTATAAAAATATAAACTTCTATCCTGACTATTTAAAACTAATAAAAACTAATGACAATTAATTAGCTGCAGAATTTCTAGATCTAGATTTAAAAATTATATATAATAAAATAGTAATAGACATCTTTGATAAAAAAAACTTCATTTAATTTTCAAATTAATAAATTTCCTTCTTAGGATAGTAATCTTAACATTTCTGTCTTCCAGAATTTAGTGAAAAATTATGTAATAAGAAATAATAATTTGGTAACAGACAATGATAATAGAATTAAGAACATAAAATTTTTTTACAGTTTTGGATTGGTATATGGATTACCAAAAAGTTTTTTAAGAGTCTTATAGATAAGAAATATTTAGGTTACTTAGAATAAAACATTCATATTGGTATTTAATGTAATATTTATAATTCTTTGCTTGTAGGTTTCTGTTTTTTCTTATATTAATCGTAATGTGTAATTTTATTCAAATTGGTTATTGATGTATTAGTTCCAGATTTACTATATAGATGGCGCCAGGATTTATAAATTGAAATTTCCTTAAAACTAGATTGGATTACTAATATTCAAATATTTTATTTTACAAAATTTAAATAATTAATTGTATTTCATATTTTAACAGGTTTTGAGATTTTTAATATAGGTATCATACTAATTCTTTAATATCAAAATTAATTATATTATTTGGTCAATTTATGTTGAATCATAGTTAGAAATCTAGTTTTGGCAATCTGTGAAGTCACGCTCAGTGGCGGCTTATATTAAAAGTGTGGAATACTAGTAAGGAAGGGTAGAGACACTGATTCTATAATTCTTAATGAATAGGTAGGGAAATTTTATTGAATGATGCATTTATTGTTTTTAGTGCAATATAATAGTGAATATATTGTTGTATTACATATATTTAATTTTAGTACTTTCCATATAGTGATGTCTTATTGTTAGGGTTATTGTATGATTTTTCCTTCTAAATTCTTTCATTTTAGGATAAATTACCCTGTCTGTTTTTTCAACAACTTCAGTAACAGGGATGGTTTGTACGGCAAAATTGATTTAAACTGGCTAAAGCTTGTCCACAGCCAATCAACTAATTTAATTGTTGAAAATTCCATAAACTTGGATTGCCTTTTTCAATATTTTTGATAGCAACAGAGTTCTTTTACATGTTAACATCTAAATGTTTAAACTTACATTTTGTTCTTAGTATCTATAGTATTTTCATTTCTTTAGATTTTGTTTCAGATTTGGTTGTTTTGCTTAATTAATGAATTTTTGTTTATGATTTGCATCTTGATATGTCTTGTTTATTTTGTTTTTGTATGTAACAAAGTAAACAAGACATATCATGAAGCAAATCCTATACTAAAATGTCATTATTCGAACAATACAACCAAATTTAAAAACAAATCTAAAGAATTGAAAATACTATAGATACCATGAACATAAAATTAAGTTCAAACATTTATATGTCAACATGTAAAAACTCTGTTGTTATTAATAGTATTGAAGAAGGCAATCCAAGTATATGGAGTTTTCAACAATTAATATAGCAGCTTGGCTGTGGACAAGCTTTAGCCAGGTTAAATTAATTTTGCTGTACAAACCATCCCTGTTACTAAAGTTGTTGAGAAAACAAACAGGTTAATTTACCCTAAAATGAAAGAATTTAGAAGGAAAAATCATATACTAACCCTAACAATAAAACATAACTATATAGAAAGGACTAAATTCAAGATAAAAATATGTAATACAGCAATATATTGCACTAAAAATAATAAATATATCATTCAATAAAATATTCATACTATTCTTTAAACATTAAATATTCAGTGTCTCTACTTATCCTTACTAGAATTCAGCATTTTTAATATATACCGCCACTTAGCTTGACATCACAGATTGCCAAAACTAGATTTCCAACTATGAAACAGCATAATTGACCAAATAATATAATTAATTTTTGATATTAAAGAATTAGTAAGATACCTATATTAAAAGTCTCAAAACAGTTAAAAATTGTAATAAAATTATTTATCTAGATAATATTTGAAAGTTGGTAAAAATGTCTATTAAAAGGAAAATTTCAATTTAAAAATCCTGTTGCCATCTATGTAATAAATCTGAAACCAAAAAATCAATATCCAAATTTGAATAAAATTACACATTACAAGCAAAATATGAAAAAACATTAACCTACATTCAAAGAAATAAAAATATTCCATTATATACCAATATGAATGTTTTATTCAAAATGATCTAAATATTTCTTATCTATATAAACTCTTAAAAAACTTTTTGGCATTCCATAATCTATTGCAAAACAATAAATTTTTTATGTTCTTATTTCTATTATCATTGTCTGTTACTAAATTATTATTTCTAATTATATAATTTTTGACTAAATTCTTGAAGACAGAAATGCTAAGATTACTATCCCAAAAAGGAAATTTATTAATTTGAAAATTAAATGTATTTCTTTTATCATAGATATCTGCTACTATTTTATTATCTATAATTTTTATATCTAGATCTAGAAATTCTGCATCTAATTCATTGTCATTAGTTTTTATAAGTTTTAAATAATCAAGATAGAAGTCAATATGTGGCTTAAGGTCTATTTCTTTATTGAATAAAATTAAATCATCTATATAACGGAATATTATACTATGGCTATAATTAGTAAAATCTTTCTCATAGTAGTGAAGGTAAATATTTGCTAAACTATTGCTAGCTGGATCTCCTTGAGGTAATCCTTTAATTTGATGGAAAATCCTATTATCAAAAAAGATATAATTTTCTTTTAGAACAAGATTAATAAGATTTTTAAAATTGTTAATGTTAATATCTTTTTAAGATCAAAATCTTTATGTATGTTTACTAGGGTATTAATCAAATCTTCAATATCTATACTATTAAATAAGTCCTGGAAGTCAAAAGTATGTACACTAGTTATTTCTACATCTTTAATTACATTTAATATCTCTACACTATTATTTACTATAATTGTATCTTTTTGCTTATTTAAATTCTCTATCATTGTCTGTACATATTTTTGCAGGAGTTTGCCAGATTTTGTAATATAAGTATTGCAGCCATTAGTAACGCTTCTAAATTTAAGAGGACGCTTGTGAAATTTGGTGTTAGAAAGATGTGAGGATAATCTTTTTTAATATAATTAATTCCCAGTTTTTTATGGAAGGCTTGAATTCTATTAGAAATTTCTCTTTCACCTAAATTTGTCTCATTATAAATATCATTGTTAATAATATGATCATTAAGTATTTTTTTGTAATAATATTTATAAAAATTATTACAAATTATAGCAAAGTTACTGGGCACTTTGTCTATATATATATATATATATATATATAAGGAAAGGTAATAAGGAATACAGGGGCATAGCGATATTTTTCTTTAACGAACGTTGTCTAGCAACGCAGAAAAAATATATGTTAGTTTTAAAGAAATGAATGAGATGTTCAGAAGAAGTTGTATTGAAAGGATAGTGCACATAGTTTTAGCAAATGATCTGTTTTCGTGAAAAATATGCTAAATAAATGTGTTGTTTTTGTAAAGAAGACTTCTAATGATTCCTGCAATACAGTACAGAGTCTATATCAGCAGTTCTGAAGCTTTTTCACTCGCGTAACCCATGATAAGTCCTTTTTTGGGTACCCTCTACTCTTATATTCCTCCAACCGTCCCCTAACGCAATGATGCTTTTATTAATAATTGCAAGGGCTTAATTTGGCTTATGAGTCAAATGGCTCTAATGAACTTAAGGTATCCGACTGGTTTAAAATCGTCGTTTTTGATGAAATTATAAAAAGAATTTTATGACTTAATTTTGTAGTCTGTTTAATCAGCTTTTTAAAACTGTCTCACTTCTTACTCTACGTGAATTACAAATGGAGTAACAGCTGTTTTATCACCGAACTGTAAGCTTTATTTTATGTTGCATGAAAACTTTAAATGCATTTTCTGAGAAATGATATTTTTTGAGGAAAACTGTCGACCGCAACGATGATTTCTCAAAAAGTTATTCAAGTACTGATATGAAATTTTCTGAGATTGTTTTCTGTAATATGCTTGATGTTTCCCTCTAAAAACTATGGGTAATTTTAAAATCAAGTGTATTATTTTTAAGTGCTTTAATATAAAAGAAAAGCATTTTTTTATGAAAAATTAAGAGTTTAGTAACTATGTTCAGCTATATCTCAAAACTATTTTGAAGTACAAGAAATATTTTAGAGCATAACCCAGATAACTGTCATAAAAATGTACTTCTACAAGGATTTATGTATATTTAGAATATGATTTTGTGTATGGCTGTTAGCGTAAGGCAAATATTTAAGTCATTTTTCTTCAAATTTCTGATTTTTTTTAAATATTATTTTGAAAGCCTAATTTTACAATATTTTCATAGTTTTAAAACATATGCAGTTGAAAAATAACATTAAAAATATATATAAGTTATTTTTCAAAAAAATGTCACCGAACACAATCAGATACCTTAATAAAAGTTGTTTTATCTTTACATTTTACTCCATTTTTGAAAAGATAATATTACTTCAAAGTCAAAACCAATGAAAAAAAAACATTTTTTCTTTTTCTGATTTTGGGAATAGGCTTTAGATATCGTACTTTTTTCACATTTAATTTTCATACTTTAAGAAAACGAAATTTTTGAACATTCTTATGTTTTATTCTTTCCGCCATTACCAAAAAAATCCCCAGGGGTTCGTGTACCACAGGTTGAGATCCTCTTGTCTAAATGATAGCACACTTGCCTGCACATCGTGTGCGTTTCGAATTGTGTGCGTTTGTTACCTTCTAGAAACTTCTAATTTCCCAAAACAGTCTCGTGTCGTTTCCAAAGGGGACGCTAATATAATTAAACTAAACAATCTAATAAAATTTCTGATTTAATTGTTTTGTTAATAATATAGCAAAAATTTAGGTTTCGTATAGAAATGTTAAATTTTGCTTAATTTATTGTATTTTAAATGAATTCCATTCGTTGTGGAATTTCATTTCATTATTTAAAATTTTTATTCGGAATTCCCAGTTGCACAAAGATATTGTACAATATTGTTCGACATTGAACAATATTCGCAATATTGTATAATATTATATAATATCGAACAATGTTGTACAATATCGTGCAACATGTTGTGTTACCTGGGATATAGGAATGAAATTGCATAACCTCAGCATTTAGATAAAGAGTTTAAATATTTGAATATTTGGCTTAATCATATGTATGTCCTTCATATCAGTATGAATTGGCTTCATATAAATATTTATCAAAGCTCGGGCTGAATATGTTAAACCTTGTAATGAAATTAGAAATGATACTTGTTAAGTAATGTTACTGAAAGCTATACATATCTTATGTAATGAAATAGGTAATGAATCAAAAATTAAAATTTTCACTTACGTTTTGCAGTTCCTCTTCATATGTCCTAAAATGAAGAAGTAAAATTATTTTTAATGAGGAAAACAAAAAACAAATCAACATTATCAGTTTAAAAAAAGGATTGATAAGTCACAGCAAAGAAAAGTTACCAAAATTCGAAATTATTAAAAAAAAAATAATAATAAAATTCTCCAACATGACAAATATTGTCACGGTGAAAAGTCATTTTTAGAAAATAATTTTGTTTATTTACAAAATGGAAGCCAAGGGAAACAAAAGAAACTCTGATATCCATCTTAAAAGACAAACAGACTAAAACAGGAGGAAGAAATGAAATGAGATTAATCATATTTAAAGAACTAAGGCACACGCACTTAAATTTTAACATCACATGGAAACGTCCAGAACTTTCTTAAAAGCATAATTTTAGGCAATGTTGCCAGCAAATTTTTAATATTAACTCATATAAACTAATTAAATAAGAAAACATAAAGTTTTATGTCACGTGCATCTAATTTTTGTAATTATAAAGGAAGGAAAGTTAAGAAATTTCTTTCTTCTTTTTTTCAATTAGGCAATAATCTGATGTGCGACGATTCCTTGTAAAGAACGAAAAGTGTTAATTTGTACTTTGTACACCTTTCTGGGAATTATTTCCTATCAAATGTACAGATTTCCAGGGAATATGTTCATGCATCAGATATACAGAGGATTCCTTTCGCCACAAGTGCTTTCCTCGATTTGTGTTATTGATTTCGACAGAAATGCACAATATGTGAGTCTATTATATGGCACTTGGGTAAATGACATATGCGTACAAGTCATTAACTACCGATCAATCATCTTTTTGACAGCATTTGTGTGACTGATGAAAACAAGTTTTGAAAGAGGTTACAACAATGTAAATAGTGAGATTTGGTGAAGTCTGACATATTTTTGAATAAAATTTGGATCGATTTGGGTAATTTCCACATCAAGTGCCTTATTAGAGATATTAATTGTTATTCAGTGTAATTAGATAAAAATATATGAAGAAAATCATCGAAATGATACTTCTCATGTATACAGGGTGCCCACTAAAGTGCCTTACCACCAATTTAACTACCGAATGGCTGCAGCTATCTTCATAAGAGTGGTGTCTAGGTTTCGTAAAGTGAATATGCGCTACTGGATGAAACCACTTACAGCGCCACCTGGTGGAAAACGGTGGAGTTAGCATTATTGTCTCTAAAAGGGTAGGAGATAGAGGGAAAAAGTGAACTACAACGTTGTAGAGCATCATCGATTTAGTACAAAAAGACACCTTATGGTCATGAATGCTAAAAACAGAAAGCTGAAAATGCAAATTACGGATGCTAGTGCCAACGTGACACCTGCTATGCTACATCGTGTGCAACGTGAAGTTCAAGCAAGGGTCGAGTTGTGCATTGTAGCTGACGGAGAGAAATTTCAACATCGAAAATAAAGGTATCTTGTGATAACTAGTTGGTTTTTTTTTCTTTCTTAAATGTTTTCTCACGTGTCAGTGTAGGAATTCGCGAACAAACTAATACGTGCTTTAAGCGTTCTATTCTAAGCATTTACGTCCACAAGGTGTCTGTTTGTACTAAATCGATGATTCCCTACAACTTTGTATATCACTTTTTCCACTATCTCGTACCGTTTTCGAGATAATAACGCTAACTCCACCTTTTTTCACCAGGTGGCGCTGTAAGTGGTTTCATCCAGTAGCGCATAGTCACTTTACCATGCCTTGACACCACTCTTATGAAGATAGCCGCAGCCATTCGGTAGTTAAAAGGGTGGTAAGGGACTTTAGTCGGCACCCTGTATGATCTCCTAAATTCTACCATATATTCATCTCATTAATAATAGCAATTACACTAATCACTACTTAACCCTTCTTGTCGATGTTCGACGAATGACTGATTAGTTGCCAATGATGTGTACGCAAATGCTACTGTGCGCAAGTGTCACAACATCATAAGAGACAGCACACAAATTTAATTCGGACTTTTGTCTTTCGGTTTAGACGATGAACACAAGAAGAATATCATTATCAAACAAATCGACGAAGGCGTACTAGCGGCGTAGAAAGGGTTAGTGCCGTCCGGGTAATTATATGATTTTTCGCCCCTCCCTCGTTTTATCATCAGCGACTTTGATTGCGCAAACTGTGGCTGGTCAGTGTTAGTATCCATTTGACTTTAAAAAGTGACACTAACGTATTAACGTTTCGTCATCATGGCTAATAGCGTAGAGAGAGTTAGTTACGCTATGAAAATAATACGATTTTTTTATTATATTCGTCACCAGTGGCTTAAGGGGACATACGACTGTTAAACCTTGAAAATTTTCGATTTTATGAAAAATATATATATTATTCCTCTGTCTTTTCTGAACAATTTAAAACAACCCGCGTGAAAAAATTCCCATAATTATGAAAGTTATGAAGGAAAATGTACCAGCTATTCAACGTAAACATTGAATCCGGCCATATTTTTAAAGCGCTATATCTCAAAATGTATTTTTTTGATATTGCGCGCACGATATCTCAAGAATTATTGAATATTTTTACATAACATTTTTACTGAATATGTATTGCGCTATGTTCTACAAATTGAACCACAGATTTGTACATATTCTCAAAAAAAGTGTTTTTTGGGATTTGAAATGTTGAAATATTAACAGTTTTTAACATTTCTATTTTAAATTGTGTATAAATTAGAAATTAAATTTAAATGTTAATAAATTGAGGTTCAGTTTCTTAAAAAGACTTTTTGGATTGCTTAGATACCCAAAATATTGTGTTTAGACCAATATTTTATCCGTAATCATGCGCGTAAGGTGACTATCTCATTCTTTCTTCAAAAATTATACCCATATTTATTACTCTGAAATAAATACATATCAATATTAAGGTTTGAGAATGTGTACACAATAACAGAAAGAACAGATATTTTTTTCTAGGAAAAAAGTTAGTTTTTGAAATGTTTCATTTTAGAAATATAATGTATCGAATTTGACAGTTTTTCCCCATTCTTCGGAGGTTTATAGGGCGTATGTCCCCTTAAATCGAGAGAACGCTACGACACACGGGAGTCATAGAATGACCCAAAACTGAAACTCAATCCGGCGCTGTTAAAATCATTATATTTTTAAATGGGAAAATTCCGCTTTTGACTTTTATACATTTAGAATACAGTTCTTAACATAAATCAAATATACTACATTATTATCCGCTAATGAAGCACAGATTTCTAGAGGTTCATTTTTCGCGCATCTCTTTCACGTGAAAAGTTTGGTGCGCATTTCTCGATAAATATATTTGTTCACTCTATATTTAAATGAATCGTGTTATCGTTGATGAATAACTCCCAACTCTTCACAGGGCTTGTCACATCTTTCCACTGTCCTTTTGTTCCAGATAAGCGCAACACAATATTATGACACCGAATTGTTTTAATTCATTCAATGCTCTCTTTCGATGAAGACAATTCCAAGTTATTCACATCTTCATTTCCGGAATCTCCGTCCTCTTCCGATTCCGTATTATGTTCGCAGAAACTTTCATGATCTGAAAATATCTCTTCTAAAACATCCTCAAGTCAATTGTCTTCTTTGTCAAGGTCTGGATCTTCATCAGTTTCAACTTCAGCAAGAAGTTTACGTAAATGATCCGCTTCTTTTTCGTATGGAGTCGGCATTGCGAGAAACATTTAAATACTTCAATTCGGCAAGAAAAACAACGTTCTGACCGTATCAGCTACTTGAAATAACTAGTCTGCGGAACAAACGGAAAGACGCGCGGGGTCGCTTAATAACCCCAGTAACTGACAAAACGTGTATTAGGGGACGGAAAATACTGAATATATTTTCTAAATACTCAGAAAAGGATGAGGGGGAAGTCAAAATCAGCTACTGATAAGAAAGGAATGAACAGGTGGCTAGTTTTCTAGGAATAGAAAAGAAGGACGTGGGGTCATAAAATGACCCGCGCGAGTCCTCCCGGGTTAAGAAGCGTAAATGGGACCAAAGGTATGATATTATTTTTACGCTTCCCATCGCATTTTGATTTGAAAATGACAAAAACGCAGTAAAATTGTAACTCCATGGTGCTCCCTAAAGCAGGCACCCGGGGCAGCTATACCCCCTTTGTCTCCCGGTGACTACACTGCTGAGGCGTACAACTTTCTAATAATTGCTCCCTAAAGCAGGCACCCGGGGCACCTATACCCCTTGTGTCTTCCTGGTTCTACACTGCTGCGGTCAACTTTCTAATAATTGCCCTAAAACAAGCACGGGATGCAGCTATACCCTTTGTTCTCTCGGTGACTACACTTACTGCTGAGGGCATTACAACTTAATAATTTCTCCCTAAAGCAGGCACCCGGGGCAGCTATACCCCCTTTGTCTCCCTTTCTCTACACCGCTGAGGCGTACAACTTTCTAATAATTTCGCCCTAAAGCAGGCACCCGTGGCAACTATACCCCCTTTGTCTCCCGGTCTCTACACCACTGAGGCGTACAACTTTCTAATAACTCCTATTCTTTTTGACGAATTCCGGAATACCCGCCCCTCAAAGAGTGGCTACCTTCATTCTTGACGAGTACTGAGTCCAGCATGGCGAGAACTATCTATCTATGAGCTGCATATGATTCATTTCAGCAGTGAGGAGAGGTAGGACGCTTTTGCGTACATTGGAGCTTCTTGGAAGCTTGTTCCTTCGCTCGGTAGTTCTGAGAAAAACTGGAAACAGTTCTGAGAAAAGCAGGAGTCCAGCGGTGTCCAGCAGAGAAGATCTTGAGACGGATGTGGAAGAGAGTGAAACTGTGAGAGCTTAACTGTGATTGGCTATTATCTGAGGAGAGGGAAAAATTCTTGGAATAGAAATTACAACCACTCGTGGGAGAAATAAGTCGAAAAGTGAGTACAAGTAATGCTCGTTAAGAAATGTAAACAAGTTGCGGGTAGGGGAAGAAGGTACATCACTACTACAAGGGAATATTCTCGGTCTTTCTCTTTTGGGATCGGGAATATAATTGGGTATAAGTTGAATTGCTGCATTTTCGTGCGAGACTATTAAAGAATTTTGTTGCAATTTTGACAATGTATTCTTTTAGAGAGCTTAAGAACAATCAACTAGAACAAGTACAATAAATTTTAAAAATAATAAATTTAACTTAATCTTCAAACAGAAACAACAAAATAACTAAATTAAAACAATAAAATTTATATAAAGTTTAAGTAGCGCACACTTGCAGCTGGGAACAAAAAACAAAGAACATTGGAAATCAATATCATTCATAGAAAGCCAAAAAACTAAGTAAAACTGAGAGGAAATTAAATTAAATAAACATGGAATCCATTCTAGTCCATTTTATCAAGGGCTAAGGACATAATTGGAAATGGATTCAAAATAATTGGGAAATTTTTCTGTAAGAAGCTTGCATTATGCCAAAAATAACTTTTCTTAGCCCGAAATTTCCCAACAGAAGGCAATGGAGATCTGTACATATGTGCTTTACGAATTTCGTAGTTGGAGATGTACCATTTTGCATTACAGATTGACCGAATTACCGAGTGATATTCAACGTCAATGATTTTAAAGTTGGTTTTAGCAGCATAACCGCAGATCGGACAGGCATATGTTAAAATGAGACGCAAATAGGTGTTGTAAACAAGTAAATTCTTTTCCCTAGGCATCTTATATTTCCGAGATAATAATGGGAAAAGTTTACATGCGGTGTCTCGGAATTTATTTTTAAGGTAGATAAAATGGGGTTTCCAAGTTAATTTGCGATCTAGAATAAGTCCTAAATACTTACATTCCTGAGACCAGGGGATAATTTTGTCATTAATTTTAATGGGGAGGGAAAGCTGAAATAACTACGCGCATTAGAAAATATAATAGCTTGAGTTTTTGAGACATTGATTTCTATTTTCCATTTAATGAACCAGTCCTCAAGTTCCTTACGATGGCGATTAAGAGACATTTGGATATATTTGGGATTTTTGATACAGGCAAGTATTGCTGTGTCGTCTGCGTACATTCATAATAAAGTATTGAATAGATTGGGTATGTCATTATACAGGGCAAAAAGAGTCGGGCCAATTTTCGACCCTTGTGCCACGCCTGCATTGATGTTTTTGGTGCTTGAGAGTTCATTCTTGACTCTTAGTAGTTTTTGTAGTCTTTACTCTAAGTAGTTTTTGTAGTCTTGATTCTGAGTAGTTTTTGTAGTCTTGACTCTGAGTAGTTTTCGTAGTCTTGATTCTGAGTTGTTTGTAGTCTTGACTCTGAATAGTTTTTGTAGTTCTTGACTCTAAGAAGTTTTTGCAGTCTTGACTCTAAGTAGGTTTTGTAGTCTTGACTCTAAGTAGTTTAAGTCTTTCTGGTAGTTTTTGGTATGGGATGAGCAAGTTCCACATTTCACCACTAGCGGCGCTGCGAGTGGTTGCATTTCATGAAGCGCATATTCAAATTACTATGCGTAGGCATTACTTTGGTGCTACATCCGTTCAAAAATAACTTATGTGCATTCTACTCTATATGAGTTATGCTGACTTTTTATATATTCTGAAACTTGTTCTGAATTAAAGAATAAAAAGACGCAATAATATTAATCCCTACTTGACATCAATCAGCATCATAATTTTAAGCCTTATCATAAGCTATTTGTAAGCTATAAAACTGCATTTACCTGATAATATGTGACAAAGACTGGCACATAAAAATTTAATTCGGTCGAATAAATGAATTAAAAAAGATAAGACTTACTGAAATAATATACATATTAAACATCGGAAAAGCAAGTCAACCATAAAATCTGAGTTTAATTAAGGAAGATTTAACTAAAAATGATACCTCCTAGCTGTGATTTCGAGTGAAGATGTGTTCTTCCGAAAATCATTAAAAGCAAGCCTTCGGTGTTTAGAAATTACTTTTAATCTTAGTATATAGCAGCATATAATACCGATCCACATATTTATTCATTAAAACTACAATTTAAAACCAAAAGGGACCAATATTTTGAGATATCTCTCGCTAAGAACGAAAAATTAAATATGATTTCCGAATACCTAAGATTACACGATGCACATTGCTTTTAAAATGGCAACATAAAGTATCAGAAAAACGCTTTAAATAATGTTATAATTTTAAATAAATATCACCTCTCTCGGAGAAATTCGCGTGGATTATAAAACTAATTAAAGATTAAGGACACAAACAAATGCAATATTTTCGAATTAAAACGGCCTCTTCTATCTCCCATGCTGTATCCAAAGGGCGAGGGAAAAAGTGCTCATTAAAAACTAAAGATTTCAATTTATGGAGCAGCATGAAAGCAGAATTAAATTCGTGAATTTAAACTAATGAATTCTTAGAGATAATTTTAAAGTAGCAAAAATTCATTAGCAAGTCCGGAATGGGGAAAACTCCTAATTTAATTATCCCCACTGCATTGTCGCTCCACGGAAAGACTCGAGTGGGGAAAAAAACAGGGAAAAAAAACTCTGCAAATAGTTTTTCTCGAGCACTTCCATGTTTAAATAAAGAGCGGGTCGTTCCATTAATAGCTTTAGAAAGCGATTTATTTTAAGTGTTAAAAGATAAGAAAGCATTCAGAGACATGTAGTGGGAAGTAATTGTTAAAAGTTTAATATGTTTAAATGCAGTGACCTTTTGCTTTTCGCTTGTTCTGGATTCATGGAAGCTTTTCTTTCTTGTTCATTTTGTTGATTCGCTTAATAAAAAACAACCTGATGCAAAGGCTAGTTGAATAACTGGATTTTTTTTGCTTAAAATAAATTTTATACACGGTCAAAAGCAATGTTAGTCGTTGATAGATTCGTTTAGTAAAAAACAACCTGATGCAAAGGCTAGTTGAATAACTGGATTTTTTTCATAAAATAAATTTTATACACGGTCAAAAGCAATGTTAGTCGTTGATTGATTCGTTTAGTAAAAAACAACCTGATGCAAAGGCTAGTTGAATAACTGGATCTTTTTTCATAAAATAAATTTTATACACGGTCAAAACCAATGTTAGTCGTTGATTGATTCGTTTAGTAAAAAACAACCTGATGCAAAGGCTAGTTGAATAACTGGATTTTTTTCATAAAATAAATTTTATACACGGTCAAAAGCAATGTTAGTCGTTGATTGATTCGTTTAGTAAAAAACAATGTGTTGCAAAAGCTATGAGGATGGATTTTAAAAAAGTTTACAGGGGTGATAAAAAATTACTTATTAACATTGGACAGAAAATACAAAAGAGTAATTAACAGGCATACTTGCCGATCACTTTTCCACATAATCACCAAATCTCTTTAAGCATTTATCTGAACGCAGGACCAACTTGTTTAACCCGGCTTGGCAGAAATCACGTCCTGTCCATTGAGCCAGTTCTCTGCAACTGTTTTCACATCACTCTCTAAAGAGAACCTTGTTCCCGTCAAGTGTTCGGAACCCAGATTGGATGCTAAATCTTGACTGAATGGGGGGGGGGGCTCTAGACTTCCCAATCGAACTTTCGCAGCAATTCTTGAGTTTGGCGAGAATTATGGGTATTGTCATGCAGGAGTATAACTCCATCATTCAACAAATCTGGTCGTTTGCATCGGATAACACGATGCCCCAATGATTATTTCCTTCCTCCGAAATTCAAGGAATACTTATCTGGAACAAGGTTCTCTTCAGAGAGTGATGTGAAAACAGTTGTCGAGAACTAGCTCAATGCACAGGACGTGATTTCTGCCAAGCCGGGTTAAACAACTTGTCCTGCGTTCAGATAAATGCCTAAATAGATTTGGTGATTGGGTGAAAATTGATCAGCAAGTAAGTCTTGATTCCCTTTTGTATTTTCTGGCCAATTTTAATAATAAATTTTTTATTACTCTTGTAACCCTTTCTTCTGGATATGTCCTCGTATTTGAATAGCTGGATTTCTTTTGCATAACATAAATTTTATAAAAGGCCAAAAGCAATAATATTTCTTTCAATGGAATTATACCCCCCCCCCTCTTTCTTTTCTTCGGTTTCTTCAGTCTCTTCTCAGCATATACGGGATATTTTTTACCTCTTTTCAAAAGAGTTACA
>BGPR01021626.1:0-15551 GCA_013235015.1 Araneus ventricosus
ACGTACAGTTGAAAACAAGAAAATAATTTGAAATGCAAAATGAAATTTGTATCAATGAAAAGCTTAGTTTTTAAAACCTTTAACATAGTATAAAAATAGTTATTGTAAATATTAAAATACCTCGAAATATAGCACAAAAAAACGAAATCTATGAATTTTAATTAAAAATTTAATTAACTTTGAAATTTTAAAGTTGATAAATACCCTGTAGTTCCTTTTAAATATTTATCGAAATAAAAAAGAAATTTTTCAAGTCTTAATGGTTTGCGTAGCAACGATGTATTATTAAATTTTCTATTTAAGAATCGTCTGTTGTAATATCATTTATTAAATTTTGAAAATGAAGAAAAGTTGAAGGGAAACATTTTGCCAGATATAAAATTCATTGAAAAGTAAATATTTTGAACTTTAAGATGGCATAACATTTTTAAGGATAATTTGTTCTGAATATAGAAAAATGGTTCTCAGTTAATTTCTTTAATTAACTGTATCGTTTAATTTAATTTCTTGACTTGAAAAGTTGACAATAGTTCTTCCTCTTCCTAAAATAATAAGCAAAGTTGGGTTGAAATTGTTGCAGTAGTTTAGAGGAGATGTGGAATATACCACATGAAGCATATAGTATACCTAAGTAATTTTTATTTAGTATTAAGACATTTAGTTAATTTGCCTTAACTTTTATTCGATTTCTTTATTAAAGATTTTATTTTAACTTGACTTATTTTATGTATATAAATATATCATAATCGATTTTTCGCTCCTCTTCCTGAAGGACTAGAAATACTGTACATTTGTGTTTTCTTGGGACAATATACTATTTTAATATTTTAGAACTTAATTATTCGCTGAATTTAATTAAATTTTGATATCGGATCCACAGTGGCGCCACCTGTTAGTGATTTCAGAGTAATAACAACCAAAATTAAAAACACTTAAAATAAAAAAATCTACTGTTTCGTACAATGAAAAAAAGCAAGTTTTCAAAACTTGTTTTATTTTTTAATAATATATTGTTTCAAAAAAAACTTTTGCGCTTAAAAGACAATACTGTATGATGTAAGCTTGTCTTCCTTCGAATTCTTCATGATTTAATAACTCATGTCTGTTTACCTGAAACTTGTGAATCGATTTCGTGCCACACCCGTTCCTTCTTTTGCATTATAGCAACCTAAAAATCAATCAATAATGCGTTTCGTCTTCTCAAAATTGTGCAAAACGTAAAGAATGTTTAAGTTCTTCGAGCTGCCATTCTTTTAATAATCATGACTGTTTAATGAAGCGTGTAAAGGATTTCGTTACAATCATCTTTTCTTTTAGCGAGTAGCAACCTAAAATCAATCAATACTGCTTGTCTTACTCAAAAGTATGTAAACGTAAACAGAAAGTTCTTCCTTCTGAATTTTCGCCATTCTTTTAGTTAACTCATGACTGTTTAATGGAACTTACCTTCCTGTGCCACAACAATCGTTCTTTCTTGTATTATGTTTCAATCTTAAATCAATTAATGCGTTTCGTCTAAAGTATGCGTAAAACGTAAACAATGCTTTTGGGAAATTCTTCCTTTCTCGAATTTTCGCCATTCTTTTAATAACTATGATCTGTTTAATGGAAGCGTGTAAAGCGATTTCTGTGCCACAACTCATCTTTCTCTTTGAATTATAGCACCTAGTAACTAATCAATAATGTTCACCAAAAAAGTATGCGTAAACGTAAACAATGCTTAAGTTCTTCCTTCGAATTTTCGCCATTCTTTAATAACTCATGTTCATCGGAAGTGTGTAGTTAGATTTCGTGCCACAACTTATCCTTTCTCTTTGAATGAGAGCACCTAAAAAATCAATCAATGTACTCGCCCACTCAAAAAGTATGTAAACAATGTTTAAGTTCTCCTGAATTCTTTCGCCATTCTTTTTAATAATCATGACTGTTTAATGAAACTAGGTTACCTTCAAAAGCCACAATCGTCTTCTTTTGTATTAGTAACACCTAAAAAATCAACGGAATAATGCGTTCGTCTACCTGCAAAGGTGTAAACGTAAACAATGTTTAAATTCTTCCTTCGAATTTCGCCATTCTTTTAATAACTCATGACTGTTCAATGGAAACGTAAAGCATTAAAGACAATTGCCTTTCTCTTTCGGTAACACCCAAAAATCAATCAATACTTGCTCTACAAAAGTAAGTGTAAAAACGTAGTTGCTTGCTCTTAGCCTTTCGCCATTCTCCTTTAATAACTCATGACTGTTTAATGAAACCCTAGGTGTGTTGATTTCGTGCCATACAATCATCTTTCTCTTTGCATTATATCACCTAAAAATCAATCAATAATTTCAATTCAAAAGTATGGTGTAAACGTAAACAATGCTTAAGTCTCTTCCTTCGAATTTTTGCCATCCTTTTAACTCATGACTGTTTAATGAAATCTGTGAAACGATTTTGTTACACCGTCTTTAATTGAGAACCTTAAAAAATCAATATCATTAATGTCTGTCTTCCTCAATAAAAGTGGTGCGTAAACGTAACAATGCTTAAGTTCTTCCTTCGAATTTTCGCCATCTTTTGTTTAAATCCATGATCTGTTTAATTTGAAACTTGTGCTGTGATTTCGTGCCACAATCGTCTTCTCTTTGCATTATAACACCTAAAAAATCAGTCATTAGTCGTTCCGTCTTCTCGTGCAAGTAAAACGTAAACAATGCTTTAAGTTCTTCCTTCGAATTTTCGCCATTCATAACTCATGACTGTTAGTCGGAACTTGTAAAGGATTTCAGCCATAATCGTCTTTCTTTTGAATGATAGTAATTTAAAAAATCAGTCATTATCGCGGTCTGTCTTCTTCAAAAGTAAAACGTAAACATCACCAATGCTTAAGTTCTTCTGAATTTTCATTCTTTTAATAACTCATGACTGTTTAATGAAAACTTGTAAAGCTGATTTCAGCTATACTGTCTTTCTTTGTATCACTTGTAACACCTAAAAAATCCAACTAATAATGCGTTGTCATTCTTCAAAAGTGTATGTAAAACTGTAAACACCAATGCTTTGCTCTTCCTTCTGAATTTTCGGCTCATTTTTGTCAACTCATGACTGTTTAATGGAACTTGTAAAGGCGATTTCGTGCTGCTAATTGGTTCCTTTTTGATTTTCCATTATAGAATACCCAAAATTCAACTGACAATGCTCTGTCTTCCCATTCAAATCAAACAATGTGGTGTTAATATGCCATAAAACAGCACAGTCGGTGTTGACACAGGCCCATGGGAATTGTGTTTGGTCTAAAGCATCTACAGATAGCTTTGATTACGCGTAGTTACGTTAGTCATGTGACAGCAAAGTCAAAGTGTGGAATTGACTGCATTAGTGTGCATGTTTATCTGGAAAACTCAATAATTTAAAAAGAAAACAGTACCTCATAACTTTTTTTTATGCAAGGGATGAAATATGGGATGGTTGGAAGGAAGGGGATATGTCATTAGGTCGAAAGGGACATTTGGGTTATTTATTTGCGGATTTATGGCACCAATGAACATGAAAATGGAAATTTTTGTTCTTTTTTGTGTGATGAAATATTGAATTAGTTTATATTAATCATTCAGCTGGATCCATACCTGCACTACGAAATTATAAAAAGTTTTTCGATATTAACACTGTAAATCTTTCGGCTTCTCGCGTATTTGATTTTTCTTACTGCTTGTCTGTATAAAATATCGTTTGGGTCCAAATATTTGAAGAGAAAACAAATTTGAAAAGAACAGAGGGCTGCTTAGAAATGTAATGAATGCCTACTTACTTCAAATATGAGACAAAAAGAGAGGAATCATTGCCAGATTCTTTACAAATACCAACATAAAATAATAGTTACATAATTTAAAATATACTTTGATCGCCTGCAGGAATGGCGCTATAGTTTGCCCGATTTGGGGTAACTTCACCTAGGCATCGCGGTCACCTGACAAGGGGCATAGCTTTAACCTGCTGTAATGGGTGACAATGTATTGAAATTGGTCTCAAATTTTCGCCATATTATATTTATCAACTAAAGAATACCCTCGACAAAAAATTTTCCCGACGGGGACATACCAGTCCCTCTGCCACCCCGATCGCCTGAGGTTCATCGTGAAAAAATTTACAATTAGACGGAATAAAAGAAATGAGCGAAACTTTTCTACAGTCAAAGGTCGTTTAGCTTCCATAACGCTCGCCCAGAAAACTGAAGCATTTACTAAAATCTTCAAAAAACAGAGAAACATCTAGTCTGTGCTGGCAACGTGATCCCGAGACTTCCACCTTTGGACGATTTTGCCCCGGAAAGGGGTGACAGGTAGCCGGAGCTGGTGGCAGCCATTTCCGAAAAGTTCTTTACTAGATCACGCTCAGTGTAAATGTAAACATCACCTTCCATTCTTCACTTCCCATTTACGCAGTGCCACCCGCCCGGCGCATGCGCAAAAGCGCGAAGGGTTTTCGAATCACAAGCAACAATATATCTAACCTTCCTTCCAGCCATGTTGTCCGGTATTTTACATTGACGACTGGTTTGGCGTGGAATGATCGAATTTGTGCGATGCGGCGGTCAAGAATGGCCAGTACGTCTTTAGATTCGTTATGCTCACCCAATGGACTCCTGTACCAAACCAGCGGGATTGCCATTATTTCGGAAGCGCGTGTTTGCGGCTCGCTACCTTCCGCTGGCAAACGCCAACCATACCACTTGAGTAAAATAAGCGAAACGTCGCCAACACAATGTAATGTGCATTTTGAAACTCAAATATGCAATTTAAATACCTGTTCTTTAACTGATTACAAAAAAATTGGGCACAGATCTATAATTAATTTCCATATCCTCGCGATATCAAGTTTTATTTATCTAAGTCAAAGGTTTATGAGATGCTAAGTATGCGATTATATGACCGACAGACAGTCAACCGTTGATGGATTTGCCCCAAACTTCGATACGGACTCATATCATGACGATAAAAACCGTAAAATTAAATTTTATCCATCTAGTTGTCTGCTAAGTTTTTGAGTTATAGTGTTCGTATGACTTCTGGACATACAGACAGACAGACTTTCTCCGTTGATGGATTTTGTCCAAAAATTTGATAGAAAACTCACAAATTATGTTTAAACATCCTGCTACACAACATCCCCGTAGTTCTCATAGTTTTCGAAAGTTATCGTGCTCCACAGACAGACAGACATAATTCCAAAATTGTGTTTTTCGGACGGTATAAAACGCGATGGTTTAAAACGTGTGAGATTCGTCAAATCTCGAGTTCGAATTTTGACGATTACAATACTTTCTTCAAAATTTCGTATACGTGAGAAAGCAAAAAGAGAAGAGTAGAGAACAAAATGAATTTATTACCAAAAAAGTTATGCTCAAACATGGTTAGCTTCCTTCGACATAATTCCCGTGAATATTCAGGCTTTTCGTATCAGCTTTACCAGGTTTCATCCTCTTCTGGAAAATGTTGTCGTGCCATGTGAGATGAGAGATTCAAAGTAACGCGAAGCCCATTTTTCTGGAAGATTTACCTTTACCCACGAAGAGTTGAAAATCATCGCTAAGTCGAAGATATCGCCGGGTGATCGCGACACATCCCATTTAAACAAGCTGGGTTACAACAGCACTGTGAGGTGCGGACGTTGTCATGAGGACAACTCCAGACGCCGGAATGGCTCTACGCAGTCGTCGTGGCCACGCTTCAATAAACCAACGTTCTGCTTGGAGAAGGAGGATAACACTACGCAGCTCGCACGTGGCGGGAGAATTAATCTTCTACCAGCTGCATGTGCTGACAGGATCAGCTCAACAGGCCAGGCTGGCATAAAAAACCAATCCCACTATAGGCGCCTCATAGAATGTCTTTACGACGCCAAGCTGATCATTGTGCCCAAGCATTTCCTGTGTTTACTTTGATTGGCGAAACTGAGTTTTCTTCAGGGTTTTTGAAAACCATCCATCTTTATTTACAATTAACAATAACAAATTATTTTCAACTTTAAGACAATAAAGAAGGAATTCATTCTAATTTTAAGTCACACACATGGTTACCCACAAAAAACCTACAAAGCAGAAATGTTTATATTCTTATAACAGATTGCATCTCGTGATCGTCGTCGAAATAGAAAACTTTACAGTATTTCTCGCCAAAAGCGAAATATCGCCAAATATTGGCATCGAAAACACTCCCATAGGCGTCTATAAGTGGGATTGGTTTTATGCGGCCAGCTATGCTGGTAATTTAGTTTTTTTTTGAGGTTATGGTTAGAAACCCAAAGTAGTCGGTCAAAAAAGCACCGCGCTCTACCACTTGTCTGTCGTTTAACGTCTAATCGGTATTGGAAAAAAATCGCCCTCGTACTAACTTTTAATAAACAAAACAGTTATGCTATATTTCAATAGTTAAGCTATACTACTTCCAAAATACCTAATGAATTTTAGTTTTATTAGTACCTAAATAAGAGGGTTTTGCTTAAACGATTTAAACTAAATTATTTTAAAAGCAACGATCGTTAATATCCAGCTCAGGTGATTTGCTGTTTTTAGTTGCATATTTAAAAAAAGCGAATCAGGGTCTCTTGGCCCTCAAGCCATTGGTGCTTCATTTGAAGCTCCCGGTTCTTGCATCTTCTGATCCCAGCAGCTGAAACAACAGTTGATAATCTGAACTCACCAGTTAATTCAGCACTGGGCCTAATTATTTTAAAAAAGCATGATTTGTTACATCCAGTTTGTAAGATTTTATATTCTTGAGCTGTAGTTTTAAAAAAAAAGCGAACTTGTGGGTAACTTCGAGCCACCAGGCCATTTGAAAGTCTTTGATTCTTTTCGCAGCTTCTAATCTACAAACTGTTTTAAATAGTTGGATAATCTGAACTAATTCTCAGTTAATTCAGTACGTCTTTAATTATTTTAGAAAAGGCCCATCATTAACATCCAGTTTGTGATTTGCTGTTTACTGTATATTTAAAAAAGCGATCTATAAACTTTGGCTCCCAAGCCAAATTGTGTCATTTGAAGTTCTCGGTCTTTTTTTTCAACCTTCTAATTCAGCAAGTGAAACAACAGTTGGGTAATCTGAAATTTGTTCTCACCAAATTCAAAGGCTGGCCTTAATTATTTTGAAAAGCAACGATTTGTTACTAATCCATTTTGAAATGGTTGTTTAAGCTTATATATTTGAAAAAAAAAGAACTTAGAACTTCTTGGGTTCTAAGCCAAATTGTGTCATTTGGAAGTTCTTTGCCCTTTTCGCACCTTCTAATCCTGTTAGAAACAACAGTTGGGTAATCTGAACTTGTTTCACCAGTTAATTCAGCATTGCCTTACCTGTTTTAAAAAAGCAAATGATCTAAGTTAAGATCTAGTTTGTAAGATTTTGTTGTTTGCTGTATATTTAAAAAAAAGCGAACTGGAACTTCATGGGTCTTGTCAGCTCAGTCATTTGAAGTTCTCGGTTTCGCAAGTGATCCCAGCAGCTGAAACAACAGTTGATAATCTGGAAACTGTTTCACCAGTTAATTCAGCACTTGCCTTTTCCTATTAATAAGTAGAGTTTTGGTTAACAGTCGGAAATGATTAGAAATGACACTCGAATGAATGGTTCGGTGAATTTTACCAAATAATTAATCTATTCAAAGAAAATCTGTGGAAGTGAGGATTAATCGAATTCACAAGTATCACACCGAATCGAGCACCGAATTATGATTGGATTAATGACCCAAACTATTAGAAAAGAGTGGGGAGAAAATAGTACGCTTTCAACTGAAATTGGTCGAACAAATATGTTCAATCCACATTACACAAAACGGGGATTGCAGATGTGATAATAGGGAAAGAAAGAGTGGAATTCACTTTTCTAGAAAAAATACCCGTATATGCAATATCGTTCATAGGTACTTTAGATAAAAAAGAGAGTTATATAACGAACAAAAAAATTATTTAGGTCAGCTTTTGCTTTTTTTTTTGTAAGGTTTATCTAATAAAAAACAAAGAAGAAATTCCAGCAAAGGCTTTCTCTGTTCGGGTGAATTTTAAAGGCTCTAGTGGAGTTCGTTTGAGTCATTTCTATTTTATAATAAAACTGTTCTATACAGAAACAAATGAACTACTAATTAATACACAAAAAATGATACAGAAAGCATTGACGAAAGATTAGCAGTGGTATAATCTGCTTGAGCGCCCTCAGCATTACCAGATATGACCTTCCGGTGTCCGCCTGACCTGACATCCTACAAATGGCGAAACGAATAATTTACCGAAGTAATTGGCGCACGTGTTTTGTGTAGTCAGTCTTCAGAGTGCATTTTACCGATGATTTTAATCTCCATTCGTAACTAATGTAACCATATGTCCTGTTTGACGAAAGATTAGCAGTGGTCTAATCTGCTTGAGTTCCCAGCATTACCAGTTGTAATGAGACCTTTCCGTGTCATGTATCTGCCTGACAAATTATTATAATGCTAAAATGGTGAAACGAATACTCACGAAGCAATTTGGCTCACGTAAGTTTTGTGTAGTCTTCTGCATTTGGCCGATGATTTTAACTCATTTATAAAGTCTAATGTGACCATATGTCCTGTTTCTGACGAAAGATATGTCTAACGGGTTGGAAAGTTCTAAAGAATACTAGATGGTGACCTTCCAAATACGTATCCGCTGACTCACATCCTACAAATATAAATAACACCACGAAGTATCATAATGCAAGTTTTGTAGTCTTCAGAGCATTTCTTGTACTGAAGAGATTTAACTCATTCGCAAATTAATAACCATATAACCTGTTTTGACGAAAGAAGTAGTGGTCGCACCTGGCTGAGTTCTAGTATAATAATTTCAGGCTGGACTTTTTTCGGGTGCATCTGCCCATATCCCCACAACATGAACCCATCACCCACGAAGCAATAATGTAAGTTTTGTAGTATTGAGAGTGCAGTATTTTCGTGCCTGATAATTTTAACTCATCTGCAACTAATGTAAACTATAAGGTCCTGTTTCACAGTAAGATTACTGTGTGGTCTAATTCACTGGGTTTTGGAGTTCTAGTATTACCAATTGTACGACTTTTTCTAGTGTCAAGTGGTCCTGCCTGACTCTGACATCCTATAAATGGCGAAACGAATACCCACTGAAGTGAATTGGCGCAACGTAAGTTTTGTGTAGTCTTCAGAGTGCATTTTACGATGATTTTGCAACTCATTCTGTAAATTCACGTAAATCCATATGTCCTGTTTCTGACGGAAAGATTAGTAAGCAGTGGTCTAATCGGCTTGAGTTCTGTGACACAGAAGGATCTTCGGGTGCTCATCCGCCTTGACTCTGACATCCTAAAATGGCATAGAAACGAATAACGTTTCTGGCTAATTGGGCGTGTTTTATGGTGGTAGTATTGAGAGGCATTTTCACTCTTCTGATAATTCTTAACTCACTGCAACTAATGCACATATGTCCCGTTTTACTTGAAAAGATTACTTGGGTGGTCTAACTTTGAGTTCAGTATTACCAATTGTACGAGACTTTTTTCGGGGTGTTTTGTATCCGCCTGACTCTGACATCTCTACAAATGGTGAAACGAATTACCTGCCGAAGTAATTGGCGCCTGGTGCAGTCTCAGAGTGTATTTATCGAGCTGATTTATTTCTATCTTATGACCCAATTTTCTATCTCATGTCCTGGTTTTTGATTGAAAGATTAGCAGTGGTCTAATCTGTTTGGAGTTCTCAGCATTACCAGTTGTACTAATCTTCCGTGTTCATCCGCCGACTCACATTCCACAAAATATGAAAGGTATACCTATCGAAGTACTATGCACGTGTAGAAGCCTGAGTGGCATTTTACCGATGATTTTAACTCATTCATAACTAATGTGACCATACGTCCCGTTTTGACGAAAGATTATCATTGGTCTAATATGCTTGGAGTTCTCAGCATTACCAGTTGTACGACCTTCCGGGTGTCGTATCCGCCTGACTCTGACATCCTACAAATGGCGAAAGGTATACCCACGAAGTAATTGGCGCACGTAAGTTTTGTGTAGTCTTCAGAGTGCATTTTTACCGATGATTTTAACTCATTCGTAACTAATGTGATCATATGTCCCGTGTTGAACGGGGCAGTCCCATTTTTTGGTAGCCTGTCCCGTTGTCCCCAAGCATAGCTTTGGGACGCCCAAATGTCCCGTTTTCAGAAAGAGATCAAGTCACGATAACAATTGCAAACAAGATGGCGCCAAAAATCCGACTATAATGTCTAGTAGCCCGACGATAACGGAGCATGCGCTGTACGTGTTCCAAATATGTAAGTTAGTCAGAAGCCTCCTATCTCTCACTAAGTTCTAACTTCATCGGGCCGTTGACAGAATTGACACCGTTTGGCACTGGAAATATTTAAATCGAAAACTCTTTCATGGCAATAATTTAAATCATACGAACTTTCGTATAGTTATTGAATACATTCTATGTCTTCCCAGCACTAAAGGGTCTTTTTAACGTAGGACTAAGTTCCTCCCATTGGGGTATCAGGAAGGAATTTGATTCACACGCCAAAACGCTACAAAACCTTGTATGGGAGATTCTCTATATCTCGGTAACTACATATGTTAAAAACATAACTAATGTCTTATTTTAGAGATAAAGGGTATAACAACAGAAGTTACAATAAAAAAATTAAAAATCGGAAGTGTAGTTCAGCGACTACTGAGTAGCAAAGATGGGCAAAGATACGCATGAATTCGTAACGCGACCCTCTATATCTCGGTAACTATATATGTTAAAAACATAACTAATGTCTTATTTTAGAGATAAAGGGTAACAACAGAAGTTACAGAAAAAACTTACTTAAACTTAAAAACTTTCGAGGAACAAAAGAGTCACGCGAGTAAAGTTGTCCTACGCCTTTAACATCAGCGGCTGTTTGAAAAAGACAGCCTCCCGTCATTTTTTCCTCCTTATGGATAAAATGTGGACGGGCTAGAAAACACATTTGCGATTCTCAGTTTATAAAGCAATGTTAATTACCAAAGTAAATGTTAAGAAATCCTGCCGAGAATTTCATTCTTTTCTTAAATCAACACCAAATATAATGAAGCAAAAATGTGTTCTTCAAAAAAATGCAAGATCACATGAATTATTTATTTTCACGTGTTTGTTCCTGATCTTTTCATTAATAAATAAAAACTGAAAAATATGTCTTTTCTTGAATTCACATAATATTTCCTAAAAATTAAAAAATGTCCCTTTTCGTGGGGGAAAATAAATGTCACTTTATTCATAACCGATGTCGGTTAAAATAGAATATCGGATAACCGGACTCTGCGTTATATATGGTTTATTTTTGCCAGCGTAGTCTGTGAATTCTGAGAAAAACAGAAGTTTGCTTATTTTTTTTAAATACACCAATAACTAGCTGAAAACCCAGCGTTGCTCGGGATTCATATTTTTTCATATACCGGCCTTCTGTTTCTCCCCCCTAAAAATATTGTCACCAACTCTCCTTAACAAACGTAAATCTTCTTTGAATTCTTTATTTACCAAAGGAAACCAGTTTCTTTGGAAGCATGATTTGAATTCAATTTTTCAAAACATATCCTGGCGTTTGACATTATCTGAAAATTATTACTTGTGCACCCACTATAAGGATGTGCTTGCTGCTCTATAAACTAAATATAAATCCTCTTCTAAAATAAAAACTAAATATAAATACTCTTCTAAAGTAAAAACTAAATACAAATTCTCTTCTAAAATAAAAACTAAATATAAATACTCTTCTAAAATATAAACTAAATATAAATACTCTTCTAAAATATAAACTAAATATAAATACTCTGTATTAATACTATAAATAAAATCAAATTGAAATATGAAATAGCATTTTTCTACTCTTTTTAAACAACGTTTCCATATCAGCGTTGCTATACAAAAATTTGTGAAAATTAAACATAACATCGATTAGTAACTAAACTAACGTCATTGGAAATTTCAGTGCTTATTAAAAGCTACGAAATAAAAACGGAGCTTAAGTGCATGCTACAAAATAACAGCGGAAGTAAGAAGTCTACCTTGACAAAAACAAGCAATATTTTCTTAGCTTTAACAGTGGTAAAAGCATGTGAATAAAGGATTTGATGAAATAATAAATTAGTTTGAATTTTATTTTGTAACAAAGCATTGTTGCAATTTGAGTTTAAAATAAATTGTGAAATGTTAATTACAGTTAGACAAAAAATGTACAACAATTAAATTGGTGTCATTAAAAAGATAATTATTTGCTCTTTAAGGTGATGCAAAAATAATTTTCGTACCAGAAGTATTTCAGAAGTTATTGTCGAAAAACGTCTAAAAATAGCTTAATTTCCGTTATTTAATTAATAAATAAAGATCTAATTCGAATTTTAAAGTAATTTTTACGGCGTTAGCTCCCTCTTGTGCTAAGCCATCACTGTACCAAATTTGGTCATCGTAAGTCCAACGGTGTGGGCGTGCATGAAGAACCAAAATACGAACAAACACACACATACTTTCCTCTTATATATATATATATATATAAAAGAGGCAAAACATAATAGAAAAACAATAAAATAAATAACAAACATTCATATCAAATTCGAAAGGATATGAAAAAAACGAATTGAAAATAAATCCGATTAAAGACAAAAATGCGAATAGTAACAGATGGAAAAATATATAAATATATCACATACACAATGAATGCGCTAAAAGCTGCAAGTTCAAAAGCGCTGTGGTAGATAGAGTATAAATCGATATTTAGCAATTCACAATAATTTCATCCCCTGAATAAACGTTATTGTGCTTTTATTGCGTTTTTTTTCATTTCACATTTTATACTCTTTCATTTTTCGATTTATACTCTATATATATATATAGATAGATTGTCTCTGGGTTATAATCAATTCATAACCTAAATAATGATTGTAGTAATATTCACAAAATTTTTTTAATTTTTAATATATTAGTTAAGCGATAATTTAAAAAATTAAATATTAATCAACATACAACATGATACGAAAATACCTTGCTTTTTCATCATTTTCCAACTCAGACAGGATTGCGAAAGTCAAAGAAATATTAGAAATAAAAGTTTTCACAAACAATTTTCAAATATCTGCAGTAATTAGAATTGATTTTTGATTGTTTTCTCAGTTTCAAAATCATCCTTGCCAGAAATGGGGAAACAGCCAATCCTAACAATAAGAATTGGGATATTAATGAGAAGGTTAAAACCTTGAAGAAAATGAAATCGCGGAATTTCTTAAATGAAAATTTTCGCAATTCACTCATTCACATATAAGGAATAGTCGAAAATACCTTTCGCTCACAAATCTTGCTTCTGACCACAGAAGGTAGGTAAAGTGTTTTCTCATGTCTGCCTTTCGTTCTTAAGTGACTTTAAAATGACCAATATAACACACATGGTACAAAAGCTAGAACACTTCATAAAATTTTATTCTTTAGATACATTAACAGGAACAATTTATTCCTGAGCGAAACCGAATTGCCATTATTTAATCATTATATAAAATTCAACTAAGTACATTGAAATTCTCTTCGCTTTGCTCTTCTTTATGTTTTTATTATTTGCTCTTCTTTATCTTTTACTAAGTAATAATCTAATACTTATTAAAACTGAATACTTATTAACTGAATACACTCTAATACTTATTAAATAATGGAAAGAGCTATTCTCTTTGCTCTTCTTTATGTTTTTAGTATTTACTCTTCTTTATCTTTTACTAAGTTCGAAATGTTTCATGTTTGTATGTATGTAAGGTTGGAATTTTGTGATCGATTTTTCACTCATTTCTTAATGCACTAGAGTTCTGAAATTTTGTATATTTATTGGACCTTGATGACAATGCAATATTTTAATAATTTTAGAGCACTCAATTATTAATTTTTTAAAATTGCGTTTGCACTCGGTAGGTTTCAGTGGCGCCATCTATAGTATTTTTGAGAAATAAAAGACTTTAAACAGTAATTTAAATGTTTCTATAAAAATAAGTATATCCCATTATAGATCTTTTTAAAGCAATTATTGCTGGAATTAGTTGAAAAAAATTGATTTAAGTTCGAAATATTTTATGTTTGTTTCTAAGTTTGTAATTTTGTGATCGATTTTTCAATCACTTCTTAATGCACTAGAGTTCTGAAATTTTGTTTATTTATTGGGTCTTGCTGACAATGCAATATTTTAATAATTTTAGAGCACTCAATTATTAATTTTTTAAAAAAAAATTCTCAAAATTGCTTTTGCACTCGGTAGGTTTCAGTGGCGCCATCTATAGTATTTTTGAGAACTAAAATACTTGACACAATTATTTAAATGTTTCAATAAAAATAAGTATGTCCTATTATATATTTTTTAAAGAAATTATTGCTGGAATTAGTTGAAGAAAAATTGATTTAAGTTCGAAATATTTTATGTTTGTTTGTAAGGTCAGAATTTTATGACGATTTTTCACTCTTTGCCTAATATATTAGATATCTGAGATTTTGTATATTCATTGGGTATTGAAATATTGACAATGCAATATTTCAATAATTTTAGAGCTCTTTTCAATAAAATAACTGTTGGAATTAGTTCTTGAAAAATTAATTCTAAGATCCCAAACTATATATACCACTGAATTAAGACATAAATTAAAGACTAAAAATTAGAAAATAATAAATATAAAAAGACTTTTCTAAAAAAACGCTTTTACCCATGCATTAGGAAGGAAAATAATTTTTTCTCAAAAACCTGGAGGTCAAAACAAAAATGGTAAAAGCGTGAGGCGCTGAAAACAATAGAAGAAAGATATAAAACCAGAATGATTATCATAAGACACGAAAGGTTATTAAACATCCATCATATAAAATATATTATAAATGTAATTACCTTTCTAGTTCACTTACAGCTTTTCTACCTGCGCGTCACGCTTTTACGATTTTTGTTTTGACCTCCCGATTTTTGAGAAAAAATTATTTCTTTTTCAATGCATTGTTAAAAGCGTTTTTTTAAAAGTTTTTTTATATTTATTATTTGTTCACATTAAGCAACAGTATATCATTATGACTTAATAAATTAGTATGACACTCTCAAGTTTTTGATAAGAAACTGCATTTTGTTAAAAAAAGCCACTTTTTGCAAGTTATAGCAAAGTTCAGAGGTAAAGAACCCTGAATTCAAGCACTCCGTTAACCCCACAGCACGTTGGGAATAACTTACGAAATGAATTTATAATTTCAAAAATGTTGTATCGATGTTCACGCTCGGGGAAGGGGGGGGGGCGCGGCAGCAAACTTTTGAGACGAAAGAACGAAAAATAAGTCCCTCATAACAAATTTTAAAACCTTCCGAGTATCATAAATATGTGAAGAATTATTCTTTAAGCTAACGGCAGTAGTAGAATTTGTATTCCTGATTCGGTCATAAGTTGGTTTTAATCATTTCTACCAACATAAATTTATTGAGTTCTACGAATCAGATTTGTAAATAATACTTTCGCATATTTTGGAGTGTCATAAATCTGTCACACGCACCCTCAATA
>BGPR01021628.1:10924-26257 GCA_013235015.1 Araneus ventricosus
CCCATCAGGGCATTCAAATTTGCTAAGACGGCCCTGGGCGTAGCTGCAACTCGTGTCGCCCGGGGCGAACTTTCAGTATGCCGCCCTTTCTTTACAAGATATATAAACTTCAAAATAAAAAATATATAAATTTCAGGGGCAAAAAATGTATTTAATAACGCAATTCGGCGTTTGACGCCCTTGATATCTGCTGATAAGTTGCGAAATCGCGGGTCCACCATCAGACTTTCCTTCACATACCGGCAATTTGCCGAAATGGCGAAAAATATGTATTAATTACAATAGATATTGTAATACGATATACAATGACTGAACTACTGACGATGCTCTTCTTAGTTATAAATTTTTTCCCTATATGTCTGATTTTGCGCCCCTTTCGAAGTACCACCCGGGGTGGAACCCCTACACATACTCTCTACGCCACTGTTTGAAGATGAACCGCAACTAAATGTTTTGCCATTTCAGTTTGTCGAAATTTGCCACTTTAACCCTATGAGCCCTATCCCGCCCCAAATCGTCTCATTCGACATAGGCCGGATTCAGGCGGTTTCGGGCATCTGGGTGAATTTTTTTAGGAAAAAAGTAGTTCCTTTCTTTGTTGACAGTTGATTGGGCAACCATAAGTGTCGACCTCCTGGAAGTTCTGCAAAGAACGTGACGATTCCATTCTGTTTCTGTGAGCGAAAATTCACTCCAGATTTTGAGGCAATGGACTTCTCACTGTAGTCGGGTTCAGGGAGTTAAACTGCTTATGAAGAGATTAAATTAAAACCAATAAATAAACATCTGGTTTTGGAAGTTGTAGACGGGAAAAGGGGTGCCCCGACACATGCATTGCCTACGGGACCTCATAGGGTTTAATTCGGCCCTGTAAACATTCCGAAATGGGCATAATTGTCAAAAACACTGGATTTCGTGTAATCAAAGAGGAATATATCCTGTGATATGTAATGTAATATTTCGCTCTCGCGTGGGTTGCAACATACGTGTTGAAAGTACCATCGTGTTATCGTATATAGTGAAGAAAATCGAGTTCTAAAAAAAACAACGATATTCTTCATTTTAAATGGTTTACTCAGGAACTTATAACGGAATTCTGTAACATATCAAATAATTTCGATAACATAAACATTGGATATTTGCTTTGATCCTTTGTTCGTAGAAAATACCAATCGATCTTAAACAATGATGGATTGGAGTTTCTATCGTCCGCCGCAGATTTTAAAATAATACAGTGCACTCCCGATTATCCGGGTTAATCACAGGAAGGGATCGCACGGACAATAAAAAATAGGAATAATCCGAAAACTCCCTTTTATTAAAGAAAAAATCAACATCAGTACAAGAATATAAAAATTACTTACATTTGCATGCTGTATAACATCAAACTAGGAATTTTCCTTTTAACATTTAATGCTTTAAAAAATCTGTAATGCGTCTTTGCTTCTGCTCTTTGTTCATCTCTTGTCGCATAGGCGGCTGGTGCACCAAAAAAGTGGGGGGTCAAAAGAGATGCGAGTGTGTGGGTGGGGCGCCCCTAAAGCTGATTTTTTTTTTTGTAAAATGGACTATATTATTGGATTTTAACGTCATTATTGATTAAATGACCTTCTCTAAAAAATTCGGGACACGACCTCAAAAATCGGAACGGATGGCCACCGTAGAGTCCCTCCTTCCAATTCAAAGTTCCATTTCAATTCTAATGAAATAATAACATGAGAAAAATATAAAACGCTTATCTATTAAGTCAATTATTCTTTCTTTAAACTCGTGAATCGATCTATGATGTCGTCACAAAACGGCGTACTCCCAAACACAGAGAAAGCAGGTCAGTTATAAATTTATTTATTTGATATTATGTTACACAATATACATCCGTATTATAAATTAGAAGAAAGACAGCCTGCGATTTTTGTTTTTCGCAAATTGTTCTATTACCTTAGTAAAGTCAATATCTACAGTATTTTCGATCTTCAAAACAGCAAGTGCCGAAAGCCTCTCTTGACACATACTATTTCTAAGGTATGATTTTAAAGATCTTAAGCATGAAAAACTTCTCGCACATGATGCAGTTGAGACAGGTATCACAAGGAGAATTTGGATTAGTTTTGTCAAGTATGGAAATATGTATATCACAGAGTTCCTTTTCAACAAGAAAATTGCATCTTTTCCTCAGTTCTGTTATCTCCGTGGATATTTCTGGCAAAGAGTCGATGTATTTTTTGTACATTTTCTGAAAAATTTGTATCTCCCCCTTTATTTTTTTCCATATCAAGATCACATGTTTCAGAGACTTTTTGAACTGATGCAATTTTTATGATCTCTGATGGATTGGAACATGTTACATCTTTTAGAGATTGAAAAGTATCCAGCTCATTTTCTTTGAACCTTTCGTCTATTGTGTTTAAAGCAGCATCTATAACTGGAAATTTATGTTTAATAGAACGATTTAACACTTTGTGACATGCTGAAGGAACTGCCGCCTATTTCCGAAGACACCTTTCTAGAGCGTGGAAGTTTTGGAGAAGTTAACGATATTACTTCACAAATATCGTTAACATATATCCACAACTTTTCAAAAAAATCTTCACTTCGGGATTCATGCAAACATTATTTTGTTGCATTAACCAGTTCTTTAACTGTTAAAAAAATTAGCGATTTTGATTGCAAAGCTTTCGAAAGCGTATCTGTAGCTTCCAAAACTCTTTGGATCAGAAGTAGACAAAAAATGAATTGGAAACTTTCGATATTATTCAGCAAAGCTTCAGCTTGGGATCCATTTTTCAATGGATCGTTAATTTTGAACTTTGAAAAGTGAGGGGGCAAGGCTCCTTTACTTTTGCAAGTGAGGGGGCAGTTGCCCCCCTTGCCCCCCCCGGACGAGCCGCCTCTGTCTTGTCGTATATCGACACATCTTTTACGAACCGCAGTAATGTCACCGTAATCAAATCCTCTTTGTCCCATATAATCGAATAAAATTTCCACAGATTGTAGAGCAGCAGAATGAGAAATTGTATTTCCCTCCTTTAGTACATCTTCTGCATCAGTACTAGCTGATTCTCCATTATCAAGTTTTTGAAGGATTTCTAATTTTTGTTTGACATTTAAAACGTTTCGTTTTCGTTTCACACCACTCATTTTTACCAGTAAAAATTTCACGCTACTAACTGACAATAAACAAGGCACAAAAACTAAAGGAGCGCTTACGAAAGTGAAAGAAGACGAAGAAGTTAAAGAATGACGTGTCGGGCAGAAGCGTGTTCGTACGAGAACGAGCTATCACGAAGTGGATGATTCATTTCTCGAGAAATTAGGGGTTTGAACCGGTGGAGATAGTATGTGGAGGGGAAAAAAATCTATTCTTTAGCCTCCGCCGTCACGGCTCACTAGTTTCACGGAATGAATCTCTCGATTGAACATCAACATTGATTTTACATGCATGATAAGCGTGAAAATGTTTCTCTTTAAATTTTTTTTGTGTTTCCGGAATGGGCACGGATAATCGGCAAACCGGATAATCCGCGCACGGATAATAGAGAGTATACTGTAGTTTAATCATTTAAAGTAAGAGTATAATCAGTACATTCCGGTTCGAACCAGATTATGAAAACATTTCAGAAATGCATTCACAGCCCCATTCATCGTATTACTGTTAAAGAATTTTTTAAGTAATATGGGGGAAAGTGAGGTAAAACCGGGTTGCTGAGGTTCGAAGGCCTGTTGAAGCTAAAATATTCGACATAGAGCTTGCCAAATTTTATTAAAATATTCATTGTCTAACGGAGTACAATATATCTTTCCAAAAATGTCACAGTATCATTAATTTTTTATCGACGTTTTTTTTATAAAAACCGGCAAACTCACCGGTTTCACTCCACTAGTGGGGTAAAACCGGATACACATGTTAATGTTATGGGAAATTAAGAAAACTCGATTTTCAGCTGAAAAGTTGCAATCGTTTTTATTTTATATGGCAATTTAAGAATATTAGCTGCAAAATTCACCTGCAAAGCAGTTGTCTTCCTCCGAGCCACTGCAACTTTCGTGGGCACAGCTAAGATAGCTTTTACATTGGATTAACCCTTCTTCTTTATTTAAATTTGAAAATACACCAGAAAAATATAAACAATCAACTTCTGATGTGATTTTATCGTCTTCATCGGAGGAATCATGAATACTGACTGTCCCGGTCTTAAGTCACTTAAAGTACCCAGTTTTACCCCGATTACAGAGTTTATAAAAAACGAAATAGAACCGCGCAATTATTGAAGTAAATCCTTATTGCTTGGTAGGGTATGAATCCTTAGTAAAAGTATAATAAGCTGCACTAAATATAGTTTTTATAACTGTAATGATTTTTAAGTAAGGACAGTTTAAAATAAAACGAACATTAGGGGGTTGTCGTCTTAAAACAAATAAACATTCAAAGATGCAGTGAATTCAACAGCTACAACACGCCGCTATGGCTGTTCCTTTTTCTTGACTAGTAGAGTGTAATTCAATATCTGTCTGAAAGATAGGAAAAATAATATCCCCAGAATCAAGGGTATCCGGTTTTACGCCACTCTCCCCTATATTTTATAGAAAATAACCTCTTCCCATCTATAGATTTTGCCCAAATTTTGACAATATCAGGTGTAATGTATCATGAACCAATGCAAGGATCCGCTTACTAAATTAGATTAATCAAGCTCTTTCTAGTTTGAGTCGTCGTATTTACATAGGCACGGGCAGACAGACAATATTCCAACCAGCGGGAGTGGCCTCTCCAAAACTTTCTCGCATACGAATAACACGGATACGGGGGGGGGGATACACCGCTCGCCGGAAAACGTGCGGTATTCCCAAAGGGGGGGAAAACACGCTCCCCCGGGTTAAAATTTTTTTTTTTTTTTTTGCGTAGAATGGAGAAAAAACCGAATTGGTAATTTCAAAGCCCTTTTTTTAACCGATTGAAAGGAAAACTAGAGACAAATCTACAATTAAGGTTTCAAGACTACATACGAAATTTCACGCATCTAAATAATTTCTTTTAGAAGATATTGTCTTTATAAGAAGTATGCGATTATACAGGCCGACAGACAGTCAACTATTTGACGGATATGGTCCAAACTTTTATAAAGACCTACATTCCTGATGATAAAAATGTGTACCAAATTTTATCCACCTAGCTATTTAAGTTTGTGAGTTATCGCGTTCACGTTAACACGGACATACAGACAGACTTCCCGCGGACGGATTTTGTATAAAATTTGATAGAAACCTACAAATTATGTGTAAAAACCACATACCAAATTTCATCTCTGTATCTCTAATAGTTTTCGAGTTATCGTGTCCACAGACATACATAATTCCAAAATTGTGTTTTTCGGACTCGGGGAGGTCTAAAACGTGGAGATTCGTCAAAATCTCGAGTTCAAATTTTTTGACGATTACAATACTTTCTCTTTGCATACGAGAAAGTAAGAAATGATTCTTTGGTACTCTAGGAGGTCTAAAAACGTAGAAATGTATCCCAGACACCAGAACGGAATTGTTTTGACGGTTTCGATTCTTTCTCTTTGTATACGAGAAAGTAAGAAATGGTTCTTTCGTACTCTAGGAGGTCTAAAAACGTAGAAATGTATCCCAGATACCAGATCGGAATTGTTTTGACGGTTGCGATTCTTTCTCTATGTATCTCAATACAGTGATATATCGGTTTTCGCCGACTTCGGTTACTGTCGATTTTTTCCGTGAAATATTTGTCGGTTCGTTGTTTGCCTCGGATTTCGACAGTGTGCCTATGTGACATCGCTACTAATTTTGCGAAAACGGACGGCAAGTTCGGGACCGAAAAATTTGTGTCGAAATCCACGTATTATGTAGGGGCTGAAGGATTCATCCCTCAACAAGTCTTAAACTACGATGAAACTGGCCTCCTTTGGAAGAAAATTCACAGGATGAAAAGGCCAGAACATAAGCCTATGAAAGTTAGGCCAATTCTTTTGTTGTGTGGTAATGCTAATGCTGATTATAAAGTGAAGCCTTTACTGGTGTACTATTCAAAAATTCCTATTATAGTGTTTAGTAGCTTTGCATTCATTTTATATTATTTTTTTCATTGTTTTTAGTATTAAACACTATACTTATTCTTTATAAAAAGTGTTTCTGGTATTTATAGTGTCTAGAACAAATTAATTGGGTTTGCATTGAGTCATATAGAAACAAATACACCTGTTTTCGTCGGTTTCGGATTTCGGTCGATTCTATAATTCAATTCTTTACTTGGTATTTTTTCTGACAACAGTATATTTCATTTACCATTTAATAATGCATCTATAGAAGGCGGACTTAATGCTTTATTCTCAGGCACACAACCGACTGTCACAGCTCATTGATTGATAGTTAATGACTTGTGCGCATCTGCTACTGTGCGCAAGTGACACACAATCGATTTAAAGCCAAAGATGATGAGGGGCAAAAAAATAACTCCATGTCTTGTACACTTAGTAAGCCATTCATGATGACTGGAGGCGAAAAAAATCACATTTTGGCCCGGGCGCCACTAATACCAGCAACGCCACTGCCCATGCTGTCTAGTTACACCACTGCAGAGTTCCAAAAGATTCCACCCAAAAGGGTCTATGGGTGGAAAAAGTGAAATAACCTCGATTAAGACAATTCCATCCACAGTAGAACCTCGCTTATCCAGGCTTCCATTTACCGAAGTCTCTGTTAACCAAGCCGGTAACCAGAAAATAAAAACGTGTTGCTCATTTTTTAAAAATAATGTCAACGAATTTTCCTGAAAAGGATGTCAAATTTGGTATTAAAGCCGATTTTTGCGATGCGAAGGCTTGTAAAATGTCCCTATCGGGAGATGATCCTTTATAACTCCAAAAGCTATTTAGAAAGGGAAAAAAAAAGTAAAAACACAGTTTTATATCGGAAAAGTTTATGGAGCTCCTAGCCCCCGCAAGGGGCTTATCTCCACTTTGGCTGTAACTGTGGTAACATGGCTTTTATTAATCTTTCATAAACTGAGGTAAAAACGCAGTTTTCTCTCTCTCTGCTCTTAAGTACTTCAAGTTAACCAAGGTTTTTCTTTTATATATATTCTTGCTTGTATTGCGCTCATATTCGTTCCAATCTGGAATACTGCAGTATTATCTGGAATCCCAATTGCCGAAACAAAATTGAAATTATTGAGCGAATACAGAACAACTTCTTGAGATATTTACTTTACAAAAAAAATGTATTTTACTTGCATGATATATATTCTTCACTCCTACGTAATATTTTTAATATGCCTAGTTTATCCTCCAGACGAGATGTTTCTTGCGTTCTTTTCTTTTACAAAGTTATTAATGGTTCAGTTGATTGTAATGAGATAATGAACTCAATAGATTTCGCTGTGCCCGGCAGATTTTTAAGAAACCAGAGTTTCTTTTCAAATTTAGATTCAAAATTTAATTATATTAACAGGTTCTCGTTATATAGATTTTATAAAATTTTTAACACGTTCTCTGATCAACTTAACATTTTTAATATGTCTCTTGGTGCTTTTAAGTCGAAATGTTTGCATCTTTTAAATACATGATGTGTTTTATTTTGTCTTTCTACAACATTTTAGATTTTTATGCTATTTGATTTTCCGTGTGTTATGTATTCGACCAGTTTTTTGGCGCCGTGTTTGATTTATTTTTATCTTAAGTGTTGCATTTTTTTTTAATCTCAAGTGTGTGCCTTTTGGAAATGAACTTTAAATTTTTTAAAAGAATGCTGCTTTTGGTGTCATAGTGTGTCTTAAAGTTTTGTGATTATGTGTTTTCGTTTTTAATTATATATACGTTTGCATAAGTTTTATGATTTTATGTATTCTCTGTGGTCTACCTTTTGCTTTCTAAAGCATATTTATTTATTTATTTTTTATTTACACATTGTGACTTTTTTTTGTGTGTTTGTCAGCACTCTGTAAATGGAGTCTTCTCTGTAGTGTGCTTTTCTTTAAATAAATAAATAAAATAGTAATCTGAGCAAATTCCATGCATTTTCCATGATAAAATTGCCCTGCAAATGTATCGGAAGATTTTGTGTTGTTGAGCGGGTGAAAAAATTATTTTCGATACACCTTTAACCTTCTCTCGGTCGGCGACGCATGTCACACGTTCGGCTCTTTTGTGCCCGTACGCTATTTAAATTTGTAATTAAGTCAACGAAACAATTAATTTTAAATACCAAAATCACCTGGTCACGCTTAAATGTCTCAAGCGCCCTTCACCTTCTTAAATAGATTGAAATAATAAACCAGCGGGAGTGGTCTCCCCTAAACTTTCTCGTACACTTTCTAAGTGGAGATTCGTCAAAATCTCGAGTTCGAATTTTTTTGACGATTACAATACTTTCTCTTTGTATACTTCGTATACGAGAAAGTGAAACAAACAAACAAACAAACCTGAAATCAAATATCTGTTACCACGTTTCAAAAAAAAATATCACTTTGAAGCAGATTCGATAAAATAGGCAATGCAGCAATGAATACTAAAGCAAAATTCTGCTGTGATTAATTTGAAAACAATTTATTTTTTTTTGCAGCACATTGTTACCAGAACCGTAACAATTTGACATATAAATAAAATTTAACAAAATAATGAGATCGGGTTGAATTTTGGTACAGCAATAAAAAAATTGTTACAATTTATGTTTGAAAGCAGTATTTATTATTTGTAAATAAATACGCATGCACATGAGAATCGGATTAAAGAAATTGAATATGCAATTTCAACGCCTCTTTTGACAGTTTGGCCCAAAATTTTATACAGTTACCATTCGCGGCGATAAAACTGTGTACCAAATTTTTTATCCATCTAGCTAATTCAGTTTTTGAGTTATAGTGTTCGCGACCGCGGACACTGAACAGACCAGACTTCCCCTTGGACGGATTTTTGAAATTTGATAAAACCTACAAGTATGTTTAAGACCACATATAAATTTGTCCCGTAGCTCTCATAGTTTCGAGTTATCGTGTTCACAGACAGACATGATTCCAAATTTGTGTTTTTTCAGGGAGGTCTAAAACGTGGAGATTCGTCAAAATCTGGAGTTCGAATTTTTTGACGATTACAATACTTTCTCTTCGTATACGAGAAAGTAAAAATTATACATATACATCGCTACTACTAATAATAATGAGAAGAACATTTCGCCCTCTATTTCTCTTAAGGATTAGAAGCTGCAGAATAAAGGGGTGGAAGATATTGCAAATGAGGAGAGCTTTCAACGAGGGTAACATGAATAGGTTGAAAGGTAATTTAAAATTAAGAATCACTTTTTTAGTTCATAACTTCTGCAATTGCAGCTATAAAAGACTTTAAATACAAAACTTGTTCGTTATGATAAGGACATAATTCTCTAATTTAAATTTTCTTTCTATCTTCAGTTTAAAGAATTATTGTGAAATGAAAATTTCCACCCCTTTTGACTGGATAGCCCATCTACGAACTCGACGAGATTTTCACTATCCTTACAAGCATATCCCAAGTCGGTTAATATATATGTTACCAAGCAGAAGTTTGAAATCGGCATTTTATAGGAATGCCCCTGAGCATTTGTATATAATGCCTCAAACTAGCCGGCAATGTGTAGAGCAATTTTATATTTTTACATTTCCCTGCGACATTCTATAGATATGAAATGCGACAGGCTCGGCAAAATTACCGAAATAAAATCGCCGATTTGATTGTGGATAAGAAATAAAGTTAAAGTGCAATTCAAAATTTAATTATTTAGCTGTAAGTGTAATAAGTAGATTCACAATGTATTTGTTTCTTTAATAAGAAGGCATAAACTTTGATATGAAAACTTTCATTTGCTTTACAATTTGAATAAAAGATTTTTTAATGGTACTCTTTATTATTTTTTCTAAATAACATTTATTTTTGAGGAATTATGCCCGCCACTTTTAAATAATAACCTTATTATGAACTTTTTTCCCCTACTTCGCCTAAATAGCATTTGTCATTCTATGGGAATGCCTAGGTAATATACAATGCCTAGGAAAAGTATATAATAAATCTCATATTTCATGCTTTAAAAGTACTTGGCACATTCTATAGAATGCCTAGGTGATATCTATAGAATGCCGGCATTTCACACATTATGATAGCTTTATATATATATTAATAAACCCTAAATATAATACTTGTTATATATATGAACATACACAAATAAAACAAGACATACCTAGAAACAAATCCTATACTAAAGACTTTTAACGAAATGCGGGTTCTGCAAGGGATCATGATGGGTGAAGATCTTATAGTACCGAGTCATTGTCACAGGAAGAACCATTACGGTAGAGTTCCTATAAGGAATCTTACCTAAATATCAAATGGGCATTGGCATCTAATTGGGAGGTGAACCCGTCCAGCACACGCATGGGGTCTCTGACCCCACCCTTTCTCTTACGAATAAAAATTCTATGGATTTCCTAAGAAACTTGCCTCTGGTTACTTTCTAGCCACCTCCATGGGGGGGAGGAGAAAGGCAGGCATCAGTCACCATTGAGAATGGGTTTCTCTCTTTTTTACTGGGGGGCTTGGGATCAAAGTGACCAGTATTAGGTATTACTTAGCGTTTCCGGATTCAATTAAGGTTATGGCTATGACAGTGGTATTGCGCAGCAGAGAAGAAAAGAATACAGAAAAGGTATGGAATAACGGAGATAAGTTCAACTTTCTTTTCGTATTAAAATCATCGCATTGTGTCTTAAATACAAGTTATTTGTTTGAAAAGAAGTGTTCTTATACTTGGACCCTATTTTATTTTTGTACAAATAGCCAATAAAATAAGGAGTAAGTGTCTAACAATTTGGGGTCAAAATGACCCGTGCGTGTGCCAGCGTTTCGGATTCAATTAAGGTTATGGCTATGACAGCGTACGACCGTGCGCAGCAGAGAAGAAAAGAATACAGAAAAGGTATGGAATAACGGAGATAAGTTCAGCTTTCCTTTTCCGTATTAAAAATCATCGCATTTGTGTCTTAAGTACAAGTTATTTGTTTGAAAAAAAATGTTCTTATACTTGGACCCTATTTTATTTTGTACAAATAGCCAATAAAATAAGGTAAGTGTCTAACAATTTGGGGTCAAAATGACCCCTCGCATTGATACTAATTTTTTCAAAAATGGTGCATTATTGCTAAAGGGGTATATATAAAGTGTAAGGAAGGGTTAAAAGAATCATTGGGAAAATACAAAACAATGAAAAAGTGTAATAATCCTTTAATTTTCTTATCAAAGATTGCATATAGGAAGTTTGATAACTAATAAAAGAGGGTTTGTTAAAATATTAATACGTGCAGAAGAATTTGAGAGCCCAATTATTTTGATCTTTTAGTAAAGAAGGTAGAAAACTTAGCTTTTTTTAAAGAGTAAATGAATCGATCTTTTTTGTATTTAATTATATCTCTGTGAAATCTTAAGAACCTTGTCCACAGTTTGTTTAGAAGTATGCATATAACTACGAGCTAACTGCTTTTGAACTTAACGTGGAAAGGAAAGAAGACGTTTGCCACTCGGAGGATTAAATTTGATCTCTCTATTAACCGATTTACCGGTGATAATTAGCTTGGATTGGTTCTACTATATTTCTCCTGCACACAAGCGAGGTGAGACTCTGTCTTCCATCTGATCCTAAATTTTGTGTCAAATAAGATCGATTTCAGAAAGATTTCCAACTGGTCCACTCCCACCAAGAGACAGCCTTAATTGCGCCATCAGCCATCCCCTGTGGACATCGCACCTGTCCCCAGCAAGAATTTATGGCCGAATCAATAACAAAGAAACCTGGAAGTTTCCAGTTTTCTGTATTTTCACGTAATCCGTTCAGCAACAGCTTTTTCTCACAACAAGCGTCCGCTGCTACAAAACTGAAGAATGGAGCGTTCGAAAAAGCACGGTCTTCCGATTCTCATCTATTTCCCTTTCCGTTTTCACCAGATTCCCCTTTTCCATGTGCATTGTGTATTGCCGGCCAGCCGAGTCGAATCTAGTAATGGCGGTAATAATAAATTGCTGCAGCCGCGTCGTTAGTATTATTTTTTCTTCAATGAGACGGTTTGAGGTCACCTCCTTTTGCAAAATGTCGAGTATTTTCTTTTCACTCTAGGTGGGGGACCGACCATAAAATGTATTTTTGACAACTGTTTCCGTAAGATCGTGACGTGGCACGTCTGAAGTCTACATAAAATAGCGTTGTTTTTCAAAGTCGATGACTGGTAGAAGAACCTGATACAAAAGAAATCTGGTAGTCAATATTATACGAACTTGAAGGGAATAAATATGAAGGATTTTATCTTACACGCTCTGAAAAATAAATGGATGGATGGTTGAATTTTTGGCGCAAAAGGCGAATATGATCGACCATAAAATATGTTTTTTGACAACTGTGTTCCCGTAAGATCGTGACATTGGCGTCTGAAGTCTACATATAGCGTTATTTCAAAGTCGATGACAGGTAGAAGAACCTGATATAAAAGAAATCTGGTAGTCGATATTATGCGAACTTGAAGGAAATAAATATGACAGCATATGAAGGGTTTTATCTCACATCCTCTGAAAAATAAATGGATGGATGGTTGAATTTTTGGCGCAAAAGCCGAATATGACCGCCCATAAAATGTGTTTTTGACAACTGTGTTCCCGTAAGATCGTGACATTGGCACGTCTGAAGTCTACATAAAATAAGCATTCATTTTTCAAAGTCGATGACAGGTGAGAACCTGATATAGCAGAATCCAGTAGTCAATTTGATGCGATCATCTTCAATGACTACCGGAATAAAATGACAAATATCAAGTGTTGTATCTATTTTCTGACAATAGAAGTTTTTATAAAAAAAATACCGTTGTTTTTTAAATTGAGGTATTTCAGGTTTTTCATAAAATACCTTTGTATTTTTAATTGCAGATGATTGGTCAAAACTATGGCACAACTTGCATTGGCGAACGATTAGTTTGAAAAGGGGAGGAGGGCAAAAATTTTATAAGATGTTTAAAGTACTCAAGTTATAGGGGATGGACAACAAAATTAAGAAATTTAAACACAAAGTTAAGCTTTACCGGATACTACTGCTTTTATAATTCCCAGTTTTAGGCAGTTAAAATAGAGTAAAAATTTATTTTTTTCCCATAAAAGTAACAGTCTCTTTCGTCCCCACTGTACACTTGTATGTTCTTGATGACAATACATTATTTTAATTTCAAAACTTAATTATCGATTAAAATTATTAATTAAAACTTATTAATCGATTCTTTTTAACTAAGTTTTATTTTCCACGGACGTGTCCACCTGGTCAAGCATTTTGAGAAAAAAAACCGATTTGAGAATTCCATAATATTTACTATATTAGATGTGGAAAATAGTTAAATTGATGAAATTCCACTCTTTAGTACATTAATGAAACATGTTTTGAAAACTGTTTGTATTAAATAATAATTGTTTTAAAATATAAAACGAAATTCAGTTTGACTCCTGCAAAACAGTAGGGGCGAATCCCCGAATCGCCGCCAACCAGAAGAACACATATCCAGAAATCAATTTCTGGGGAACTCGAAATTAATAAATAATATGATCGATTATGAGGGATTTTGCTCATTCATCTTTTAAAAATATTCTTCATTAAATATTTTTTGTTCTCTCCATTATGACGTCTTCATAAAATACCGCGGTTTTTTCACCCAAAATCTATGGTGATTTGATTTAGACTCGGAAATACGACTAGTAAAGCTCTTGTACTTTATTTCACGAAAAAACGACAAATTTGAAATCTCATCATACTTATAAGAGAAACGTATTCGATTTAACTGAACAGAAAAAAAAGAGAGAGAGAAAAAAGCTAAACACGGAATCAGAAACTAAACTAAACTTTTGTTTTCCTCGAATAGACCTTATTGATACAAATTTCTGCTTTTATCAGTGTATCAGTGGGTTATCAGTTTTTTTTTTTATCAATATCTAACTATTATGTGTATGAAAACGGGTAGAAGAATCTGATGCGATATAAATACGGCGATCAGTTTGCCGTGAACTTAGACTGAGTAAAACCTACTGAAAATGACAATTTTTAAAAATGGATTTTATTTCACATTTAAGTCTGCATTGCTTCATATTAAACTGCTTTAATGGGTGCATACGAAATAAATGCAAATTCTAGAAAATAATTATTGGTTAAAAATTCATAAATTTTAAAGTTGGAAAGTGTTTTCAGATAGGACGCCTATGAAAATTCAACGCGGTTTTTAAATGTTTTTATATATATCAAGCAAATACATTTTTCACAACTATAATTAATAACATTTCAGATTTACTTTAGGCCAATTGTAAAGATAGCAAAGAACAACAGGCGGACCTGTGATTATACTAAAGTTAGATTGAGTTATGCGATCTTTTAGTGATGATTGTTTTAAAATCACAAAGAAGTATTCCAGTCTAGAATTAACCATAAAAAATCATTAATGAATACAATTAGCAACAAGTTATAACGTCATTTGGCAAATCTAACTCTTACTCGAAAGTCGAGCATTCGTAGCTCATTGATGTTTCGTTTCAAAAAGTTTTCAGTTTCTATTAAAATAAGATTCATTTTGATTTAATAAATAAACAGAAAATTTCATTAATGAATACAATTAGCAACAAGTTATAGCGTCATTTATCAAATCTAACTCTTACTCAAAAGTCAATTCGTAGCTCATTGATGTTTCGTTTCAAAAAAAGTTTCAGTTTCTATTAAAATGAATTCATTTTGATTTAATAAGCAGAAAATTTCATTAATGAATACAATTAACTGACAAGTAACTTCACTTGACAAATCTAACTCTTACTCGAAAGTCGAGCATTCGTAGCTCATTGATGTTTCGTTTCAAAAAGTTTTCAGTTTCTATTAAAATAAGATTCATTTTGATTTAATAAATAAACAGAAAATTTCATTAAATAGACCTATTAGCAACAAATTATAACTTCACTTGACAAATCACTCTTACTCGAGAACATTCGTAGCTCATTGATGTTTCGTTTCAAAAGTTTTCAGTTTCTATTGATAAGATTCATTTTGATTTAATAAATAAACAGAAATTTCATTAATGAATACAATTAGCAACAAATTATAACGTCGACAAATCTAACTCTTACTCGAGAGTCAGACATTCGTAGCTCATTGATGTTCGTTTCAAAAGTTTCAGTTTCTATTGATAAGATTCACATTTTGATTTAATAAATAAACAGAAAATTTCAATTTAATGAATACAAATTAGCAATAAGTTATAACGTCACTTGACAAATCTAACTCTTGCAC
>BGPR01021629.1:0-13175 GCA_013235015.1 Araneus ventricosus
TCTCGTATCGATAGAGTTAATAAAATTGCTTTATGAAATGTTTTTGGCTATTACCAGAGTGACCAGACACCTCCGATTAGCCGGTACAATCTCAGGTTTTGACTCTTCGTCCTGGTTTGTTAAAAATGTTCCGGATAGTTCCATATAATATAAGCATATAATGCTTTATATTACTCATAAGACGAAGATGATTCTGCGGACATCTTGGAATGTGGTGGTCAGCAAGGCTATTTTTGCCCTGAACGTAGGTTCTACGTCTTAATTACTATTTTATATATAATAAAAAGGGTGACCATGTGGCAACTTGGGCCACAGTAATCCCTAAAAAGGGAAATTTTTAGCATACACCTGCCCTATCCGATGAGGAATTCAATCAGTCTGAAAAACCATGAACGAGTGAGGTCAAAAGAATGGAATCGGTAATCTGCCGATTTAAAATGTCATTATTCTAAATGTAATGTTGTGTGAAATGCGTGTTCGCGAATATGTTTATGTCGTTTTAGTGTTCGTTAAATAAATAATTGAAAACGCAAAAGGGACTGTTCATTTGAACTATTGAAAAGAACATGCATAAATCGGACCTTAGGTTTAACGCCACAGGCCATACCTTATTACTTACTCGTATACGAAGTACACAAAGAGAAAGTATTGTAATCGTCAAAAAAATTCGAAATCGAGCGTTTGATGAATCTCCACGTTTTAGACCTCCCTGAGTCCGAAAAACACAATTTGGGAATTACGTCTGTCTGTCTGTTTGTGAACACGACAACTCGAAAACTATTAGAGCTAGGTGATGAAATTTGGTATGTGATCTTTGCACATAATTTGTAGGTTTCTATCAAATTTTGGACAAAATCCGTCTACGGGAAGTCTGTCTGTCCGAGTTCATGTGAGCTCTATAACTCAAAAACTTGAATAGCTAGATGGATAAAATTTGGTACGCAGTTTTATCATCACGAATGTAGGTCCGTATCAAATTTTGAACCAAATCTGTCGAAGGCTTGATGGTCTGTCGGTCTGTATAATCACATACTTGTAAAAATTATATCTCTCAAACAGTTTGGCTTCGATAAATAAAAATTGGTATGACGGTTGCTAACATTAATTATAGATTTTCAATATTATAGATATTCGGTTAAAAAAAGGCGTTCAAATTGCATACTCAATTTTTTTTACTTGCGTACTGGAAGCAATCTCTGCGCATGCGCAAGCTATTCCGCGATAGAGAACAAGGTCATTTTCTCCTGTTTTCTTTTCGTTCGCGCACGCCTTCGCATTAGCGGAGCTTGCTAGAGTGTGATAGAAAATAAATATTGCTAAGTTTTAATACATACGCATCTCTTTGAATATGATTTTTCACCTCAATAGTTTACAATCACTATAATCTACAATGAAAAGCCTTCTGATAGTCATTGCAATCTGGTTTACAGTAGGTTCAAATTTTTTTATCCACGCAGGGCGAGGGACAACGGCAAATTTTTGAGAAGTATACGAGAATGTTTAGGGGAGACAACTCCCGCTGGTTTATCAGAGTAAAATAAATCATTACCAAACCACTTTTTTTGCGTTTTATTTATTTAGCACTTAAACGTCCCATATCAATGCTTGGCAATTATGGCAACTCTATTCTAAGGGCATTATTCCTTTGGTAGCGTTCTGAGATACTGTTCTGCCACGGATTCCGAGACTACCACTTTTGGACGATTTTACACCAGAAAGGGTGTCAGGCAATGATTCATATAAGAACATTTCCGAAGTTCTTTGTTAGATCACGTTCAGTAAAATGTAAACATCACCCTTCCATTCTTCACTTTCCCCTATTTTGATGAAAATAATTCATCCCGGCGCATGCGCAAAGGCGCGGAGGGTTTCCGAATCCGTTGCTAAGCAATAGGTTTATAATATTACAATGCGTTTCTGTACATTGCTACTATTATATTGAAGTTTGTATTGATCGTTTTGTAAAATTAAATACAACATGTATTATTCACTTTTAAAGGATTTATTTTCATTGCTAAGTTTCAATACATACGCAGTTTTTTGGATATGATTCTTCACCTAAATATTTTACAGTCACTATAATCTACAATGAAAAACCATTGCATTCTGGGTTACAGTAGGTTCGAATTTTTTATCCACGCAGGGGGAGGGAAAATGACAAAGTTTTGAGAAGTATACGAGAAAGTTCAGGGGAGGCCACTCCCGCTGGTTTGATATACAGTGTGCCCGTTAAAGTCCGTTGGCACCCCAATAATTTTTGAACGGCAAGAGTTATAGTCATAAAAGTGGGGTCTAGGTATAGTAAGGTTGCCATGCGCTACGTAAGAAAACCGCTTACAGCGCCATCTGGCGGCAAAATTCGGAGTTAGCGGTCTTATCTCAAAAACGGTACGATATACAGGAAAAAGTCAATTACAAAGTTGTTCAGCATTATCGATTTAGTAAAAGAAGACACCTTCCGTAAAGTAATGTTAAAAATGGAAGGCGTTAAATGCATATTTGTTTGGTTCGCAACCCCCACAATTGTAACGCGACATAACGCGGTAGAAAAGAGAAAAAGAAGGACGTTATACCCGATTTTCTACAGGATTTGCCGTTCAGTGACCTCCGGAATGTATGGTTCCAACACGACGACGCCCCCCCCGCTCAAGGTATGAAGTGTCCAACAGTACATTCGGGACACATTCCAGCAACAAGTCATCGGGTATGGTGGTTGCGTAGAATGGCCTCCACGTTCACCTGCCCTGAACCCATTGGACTTTTTTCTGTGGGGATACATCAAACAGCGAGTTTATGCAATCCCTCCACCAACACTGCAGGAACTTCGAAACCGTATTACGGATGCTTGTGCCAGCGTGTCACCTGCCATGTTGTACAATGTGCAGAGGGAAGTGCAGTCCCGTGTTCAGATGTGTATTGTTGCTGAAGGACACCATTTTGAGCATGACAGATAGATGAGCCTCATTTCCGGCAAGTGCAGTTTTGTTCAACGCGATCAAACAAATGTGCGTTTTGTGCTTTTCATTTGTATCATTTTTGTGCGCAAGATGTTTCTCGTAATAAATCGATGATGCTGAACAACTTTGTAATTGACTTTTTTCCCGTATTCCGTGCCGTTTTTGAGATAAGAACGCTAACTTCGAATTTTGCCGCCAGGAGGCGCTGTAAGTGGCTTCCTTGCGTAGCGCATGGCAACTTTACTATACCTAGACCCCACTTTTATGGCTATAGCTCTTGCCGTTCAGAAATTATTGGGGTGACAACGGACTTTAGCGGGCACACTGTATACAACAGACCATTTTCCATTTGAACATTGAAGATTATTTCTATTTTTAGGCACCACGTGCACTGCTTTCAGAACGTTTTCGGAATACCAGATAGGAACTTCGTTTCCAAAAGAAATTTGGCGAGACTAAAGGTTCGGCGGCGTGCGCCAGCCAGTATTAACAAAGAATAGAGATGCCGCCGTCTGAGAAAACCCAGTCACATGTTTCTGCGAGGTGAAACTTAGATCTGTTACGTCAGAGCGGCATTCCTACCTACTTTTTTAGACGATACCTTGGCGCCGCACTGGGCGGAAATTTCTACGCGGCACGAGACTTTTAAAGCTGGTCTGCTTTGTTTACTGACATTTATTTCGAGTTCAGTGCCAGGGGTTCTATGCGAGAGGTTCTGTTAATAGCGTTACCTTGCGTTGCGTATCTATACTTATAAAAGGCAATGTTTGTGTGTGTGTGTGTGTGTTTGTCGGCGATGTCCAGACGAATCTATCGCACTTACAGCCATGAAATTTGGTACACAGGTAGTCGTAATGGTGACTGAATGCACCTCGAAGCCGAAATTTTAAATTTTAATCTAGAATTTTTTTTATTTAATGTTTTGTGTTGTTTTGGTTGATTTTTCGCACTAATTTCTCAATAGAATAGTTACGAATAAGTTTACGATAAAAATATATACACCATCGGAAAGAGCATGCGATTTCCGTTCTAATGAAGTTAGTTTTGAATTTCTAACGTAATTTACTGAATTTTGAGAATTTTTTTAAAAATTGTCACTTTCTCCTTATATTTTTAACTGTCAATGTTTTTTTCCCTCGCATCCAACGTTCTAATAAACCTATGATTTTCAGTTTTTTTATGGTAACAACAGAGGTATTTATCTCTCATTTAAAACAAGAACGGTTAAAATATCATTGTCCGTTCGTTTTTAATAATTTTTTTTCTTAAAGGGTTAAAAAAATTCTTTTCGAATGAAGTTCTTTCTCCGGAACGGTGAGTTTCTCCCTGGCTACGGCTAGCGCCATCTGTAGGAATTATTCTCTCCTCAATTTTTAGCATGTTTTGCTAGGAATAATTTGAAATCATTTCGTTGGACGCAAGGGTTTAGTCGTAAATTAAGCAGTGCTGGAAGATTCTGACATGGGTGATAAGTTGGCTTTGAACTTCTAACGTAATTCGCTGAATTATGAGAGAATTTTTTTCGTGATGATCTAAAAGAGTTTCTTTACCATCTGCGTAAAATGTGCCATAGCTTTTCACGCAAGCTCCAGGGGGGTGACGAAGGGGGTACTGTCGTGACCTTGAAACGTCACGGTACTGTGGTTTGAGACTGTATTGCATCAGCATAACTTAGATACACCATTGCTGTATATTAAAGATTTTCACGTTGCAATTTTTTTTTTTATTATTGTTTTGGAATAACGTACTCTGTACTGCTTTTCTACATGTCATTATCGCGGGAAAATCAATGTGTATCTTTTGTTTTGATTTTGTTTCAAAACTTTTTCGTGTTATTGTGGGCGATTTTTTTTTCATGTTTTTGAAGTCCTGATTCCACGGGCAACGCCGTGCGCGTTCTGCTAGTTACTAATATAATATCCCAGATCGGTCTCTCGGCAACGCTTTGACGTCACCAACAATAAAATTCGCGCCACAGCACTGCGAGACGTTAAACAGCATTATTTCATTGTTAGAGAACCTAAATTTCAGTCATTTTAAATTTGAAAGAGTAATTGTTGTCCTAATTTCAAATTTAATAACTCTAAAATAGAGAATAAAATTTGCTATCGATTGATATAAAATGTATCTCGCTATGATCAATAGTTCCCGAGAAATTTTAAATTACATTAATCATCTATTTGAAATTAATTTCCGTTTTTTAATAGAAAGTAGTAAAATATGTCAGTGATATATATATATATATATATAGTTTGGACGCCACGATGCATCTGATTCTTTATTGCAATCTTTATGATATAATTTGATAATATTTTTTGGCAACGTTTGACAAGCAGAGAAGTGCTTTGTTTTGATTTTGAATTTCGAAAAAGAATTCCTTTGAAATTGTAACTTTTGACTTACGTTTGACAAGCTGATAATTTCAGGGTATTTTATTGAATTATAATAAAATTGTTAAACAACGAAAAATACTTCCCACGGAATGTTGTTTATCGAGAGGTTTTTCAATAAAGAAATATGTAAATAAAAAAAAATATTTCCTGTCATAAAACATATGTTTATTTTATTTGTTTTCAATCAATGTTAAACATTTCTCTCACATATATATCTATTTAAAAACTTCAAATTTGACGGGAAATCTCTCGATGACGGGTGATTTTCTAGTCTTAAATAATTCCGTTTCTTCGAAACATTTTAAGTGGAACTGATTCTAAAATTTGAAAGCCCATTCACGAAAACTCACCTTTGTATATGCCTGACTCGAAACAGAAATATGTTCCACAACATTTTCCAGGTGCGAACATAAAAATGCCGGTCTATACCGACCATTTCTTTTCTATACTTATAAAGGCAATGTTTGCGTGTGTGCGATGTCCAGACGAATCTATTGCACTTACAGCCATGAAATTTGGCACACAGGTAGTCGTAAAGTTGACTCAATGCACCTCGAAGCCAGAATTTTAAAATTTAATCTAGAAAATTTTTTATTTAATGTTTTGTGTTGTTTGGAGTCATTTTCGGCACGTTTACGGCTATAGTATCTTTTCTAATGATCGTCGAAAAACAATCAATGCACCATCGGATAGAACAAACAATTTTCGCTCTAATGAGCCAATTTTGGCAGGCTGGTTCGAAGTGGGACGTGAATCAACGAACATAACTGTGACCAATAAACCACATTTTGACACCTTCATTGCACGTCACGTGACAACTTCGAGGAGCAGTCGATTGTGTGTTTGTTTCTATGCAATGTCGCTTTTACTTTCTCGTATACGAAGTATACAAATAATATTACTCTATTATCGTCGAGTATTGTAATCGTCAAAATATTCGAACTCGGGATTTGAACGAATCTACACGTTTTAGACCTCTCTGATTCCGAAAAGCACAATTTTGGAATTATGTCTGTCTATGAACACGATAATTCAAAAACTATTACAGCTTCGGGGATGAAATTTGGTATGTGATCTCTACACAAAATTTGTAGGTTTCTATCAAATTTTGGACAAAATCCGTCTACGGGAAGTCTGACTGTTTCTCAGCGTTCATGTGAACTCATAACTCAAACCAGCAGGAGTGGTATCCCCCTAAACTTTCTCGTATACTTCACCAAAAAGGTGCTGTTTCCCCTCCCCCCGCGTGGATAAAAAAATTCCTAGAATCCAATGACTATCAGAAGGTTTTTCAATGTAGATTATAGTGATTGTAAAATATTTACGTAAAGAATCAAATGCAAAGAGATGCGTAGTGATTAAATGCGTACCGATTCCACTCTTGCCGGCTCAAGGACAGGTGACGTAATCCTTCCGCGTGCACAGAGATTGCTACCAGTACGCATGCGCATGGAGAATCGGATTAAAAATAATTGAATATGCAATTTGAGATTGAGCATCTCTTTTTTAACCGATTGAGATGAAAACTGGGCACAGATCTATAATTCATGTTAGCATCCCTGATGCCAAGTTTTATTTATCTAAGACAAAGGGTATTGAGATATAATTTTTACAAATATGCGATTATGCAGACCGACAGATAGTCAACTCAGTCCCAACAGATAGATTTGGCCAAAAATTTTATACAGACCTACATTCATGATGATACAACTGTGTACCAAATTTTATCCATCTAGCTATTCAAGTTTTTGAGTTATAGCGTTCACATGGACGCAGACAAACAGACTTCCCGTACACGGAGTTTGTCCAAAATTTGATAGAAACCTACAAATGATCTGTAAAGATCACATACCAAATTTCATCCCCGAAGCTCTAATAGTTTTCGAATTATCGTGTTCACAGACAGACATAATTCCAAAATTGTGTTTTTCGGACTCATGGTGGTCTAAAACGTGGAGATTCGTCAAAATCTCAAGTTCGAATTTTTTGACGATTACAATACTTCGTATACGAGAAAGTAAAAATCAATACAGTTTAAGCAATCTAATCAAATGAACACATAAAATAATAAAAATGATGCAATGTTAATCCGAAGCCCAGACATATTTTAAAGTTGATTTTACTTTCTAAATTATATCATTTTCTTCTTTCACATAATTATAAAACTAGACGCGAGTCATTTTAAAATAATAACAGATAAAAATAGATTTAATTGTCTCTATTGACAACATGTTTCTTTCGTCCGACCATTGAGTTGACAATAGGGAAAATATTCCTCCCACAATTTCATTTGTGAGCTGGTAAGTTTCAGGGAGAAAACGGGAAAATCAATTTATTAAAAATCTTATTTAGGAGAAATTCATATAAAATTGTGGTAATTCTGTCAGAATCAATTTATTGGTTAGAAATTGTCAAATTATAAACTAGCGAAGCAAACTTCGTATTTACGGCGCCGTCAAGGTAGTGAATAAAGAATTGTTCTACGCCAAACGACAAAATAAACTTCTGCATACGTAATTAGAATTAATGCCAAAATCTTGAGTGCGTTATTTTGGATCTCCAGGGTAATAAAAAATAGAAGGAATACATTGAGTTGTTACTTTGTGAATGTCTGATACATCATTGTCTGAAAATAAGAAAAAGAATAAATAATTATAAAATAAAATAAAACACTTGATGACTGTTGCGTCTGAAATAGAACATTTTTTTCTTCTACTCTGTTATGATGCCAAAAGTCATTAAACAAATCTGCGTGTGAGATTCGGTTAAAAGACGCATGGTGTTTACATTTGGACAGAAAAGTTAATTAAATTCCAATTATTTATTTTAATGTCATATTCATTCATTCTCATAACAATATCGTTAAGTATAAAAATGGGACATTATGGAAAACGATTCAGTAACGTTGTTGAAGGAGATTAAATTTGTTTCACCTGAACTTTTACACCAAACGATCCATTTGTTTCAATGATGTTTCGTTACAGAGCGGTGTAAATCGTTTGTATGCAGTTTTAGTAATGTTTATCTAACGCCAAATTTGCTTTAAACGATTACGATTGAAAAAAATTCAGTCCAATTTAACTTCAAAATTACATGTACTTTGGCAACGGGCTTCTGAATTCTGGACAGAGTTATGCGTGATTCTGATTTCAAACGAAAGATAAAATAAATAAATTTACAAAAAAGGTATAAGCTTTTATTCATGCGAAAAAATTAACGCAAAAGTTGAAAATAATATTTCTGATTACAATCAAATGCATGGTTCGAATAAAAGCGTGGACGCCTTATATACCACCTTATATTTTGTGTACATTTCCTTAAACAAATGGAATATTTCAAGAAGGTAAAGGCGTCCACGCTTTTATTCGAACCATGCATTTGATTGTAATCGGAAAAATTATTCAACTTTTGCTTTCATTTTTTCGTATGAATAAAAGCTTATACCTTAACTTTTTTTTTATTTATTTTATTTTCTACTTTTTATTTAGTTTCTGACACGAATGCACACGACATGTTAGGCATAGCAAATTCAATTATTGAATTCTCCAATATAAAACACATATTAAAATTATTATATACACATGTACAATTACATTTTTAAAATGATTTAATGACATTAACTTTCTGAAATATAAATCCGTAATATATTACGTGATAACTTGACGAACTTGACACATAATTTTAAGAATTCTAATAGAAAGTAAACCCAAGACGCGTAGAAACACGAGCTATTACGTCATTCATTGGTGCGGAGCCGGAAGTATAGCGTATTCTCTGTTAGCTTCGTGGTGTTGTTACAACCCTACGTAACGTGAGGTTACCACCTTCCAAACTTTATAGCCCAAACATAGGGCTAAAAATTTAATATCATTTTGTTAGGATTAAGAAATAGGGTAGGGATTGCAAATGAAATAGGTATAGATAGGAATAGGATAGGAAATAGGTATAGATTGAGATTTTTTTGCATAATATTGTATTGTCACCGGAAACCCACCGCTGTGCTAAATTTCAAAGCTGTAGCTCGATTGGAAGTGGGTAAGAAATCGATCTCAAGATTTGAGGACACGACAGTCAAGTCGAATAAAAGCTTATAAAAATAATCTATAATCCATTACTGCGTTTTCAGGAATTTACCAATTTCAGGAATAGTAAAAGTTAAAGTGTCATTTCTCAGCACTGGTTTCAACATATAATATATTTTATTGCTGGAACAAAAGGCTGACGTCGAAAGTCATTTAGCGGCACGCGAAAACCGTTACTCTGTTTCCATGGCAACACATATTTTGGGAATATCTTGTGAAAATCACTTTTCTGGCACATTACTTAGAACTTAATAACATAGGTCGAACTCCAATGGAAAAGATAATTTAAATAACACTCTTATTAAATATTATAATTATGCATTAAGAAAGAATCAATTACCGATCCTCATGATGAAGGTTAATTATCCTAGAACGGGGAATTAAATGATAAATACCGACCTCAATTAGCCTCCAAGATTGGTGTAAGCATCATCAGCAACATTATGTTTCTTTAGTGCGCTATTATTATTATTTTTTATTTCATTTTATAAACGTAGCTGCAATCCGTTGAACATGTAACTATGTTACGGCAACAAAAATGAAATTTTAGGTTTTTCCGATGTTTGGTTTCGAAATTTTTTGAAAATTATGTACAAACATGCATAAATAATAAATAAATAGCGGTAAAATTTGGCAAAAAAAGTTGCTTGGTTGGAATTTCTGAACTTAATCCGGGACGCTGACTAGGGGGAGAGGGGGTTTATGTATATAAACCAGCAGTTAACTTTTTAAAAAGTCAGAGACAATAAAATAGCTAATTATAGATACTAAAAATTATAGAAAGAGCTAAAGAAGTATGATAAAGTATTTTACTGTCTTTTCCTTCTGTCTAATTTAGCTTCAGTGGTCATATTAAGGAAAGCCAATTTTATGTATAGTAAAATTTAGAAGAATTCTTTAGAAGATTACTTTAAAAAAAATTAAGTCTAGTTAATTTTGACTTTCTCGTATACGAAGCCATACAAAGAGAAAGTATTGTAATCGTCAAAAAATTCGAACTCGAGATTTTGACGAATCTCTACGTTTTAGACCTCCCTGAGTCCGAAAAACACAATTTTGGAATTATGTCTGTCTGTGTGTCTGTATATCTGTGAACACAATAATCCGAAAACTTTTAGAGCTACGGGGATGAAATTTTGTATGTGATCTTTAAACAAAATTTGTAGGTTTCTATCAAATTTTGGACAAAATCCGTCAACGGGAAGTCTGTCTGTCTGTATGTGTGAACACTATAACTAAAAAACTTGAATAGCTAGATGGAAAAAATTTGGTACACAGTTTTATCGTCATGAATGTAGGTCCGTAAAAAATTTTGGGTCAAATCCGTCAAAGGGTTGACTGTCTGTCGGTCTGTATAATTTACTATTGAAACCAATCCGTTATATCCACGCGCATGCGTACTGAAAGCAATCTTCTGTGCACGTGAAAGGAGTGAATTACGTCAGTTTGTCCTTGAGACGGCAAGAGTGAAACCTAGCAGTGTGCGATAGATGCGTTTTAATCCATACGCATCTCTGAATTGGATTCTTTACCTAGATATTTTTCAATCACTATAATGAAAAACTTTCTGATAGTCATTGGATTCTGGATAACAGTAGGTTCGAGTTTTTTTAGTCACGCGGGGGAAGGAGAAACGGCACCTTTTTGGGGAAGTATACGAGAAAGTTTAGGGGATAACACTCCCGCTGGTTAACGTAGGAGAACGTTCCTCCCATTGGGGTTTCAGGAAGGAATTTGATTCACACACCAAAACGCTACAAAAAACGTTGTGTGGGAGATCCTCTATATCTCGGTAACTACATATGTTAAAAACATAACTAATGTCTTATTTTAGAGATAAAGGGTAACAACAGAAGTTACAAAAAAAAAATTGAAAATCGGAATTGTAGTTCAGCGACTACTGAGTCGCAAAGTTGGGCAAAAATGATGATGAAGTAATGAATGTGGAAGGTTTTGAATTCAAGGCCTTCATGGACAACACTTTGAAGAGTAAAAATGATAAATAATTGAGAAAAGATAGCGATGTGGCGATTTATAGGAATCTAAATACTGTAGCAGATTGTACGTCTATACATTTTACTGTGCATAATAAACGTCGATTACAATACATCGGCGCTGGAGATATTTGTATGACGATATTACAATTAATGGTCAGTCGCGTTGTATACTATCTTCTGTTTACATTCATCCGGGGGTATATGCATCCCATTCGAAAATGTTCTCATTCAACGCACTTATAGCATATTCCGAGACAAGTTTGCTGATCGATGAAGAGTTTCATATAGATAAGGATGCTCCAATTATTGTTATGGGTGACTTTAATGCAGATGTTAGAAGGAGTGAGAAAGCGTTCGGTTTCATGAAGAAGCATTTTGATTTGGACATGGTGCCAACGAATTATCCCAGTACTCTGGGGAATTCGTATATTGATTCATGTTTTACAAGAAACATTAGTCCAGAATTATTAAATTATGTATGTTACTTTTCATATAATCGACCGGTTCTACACAGAATTGTAACATATCCACGCACGATTGAAGAGTTCAAAACAAAAGAATTGACATTGTAATATATTTTATTAAGAAATAAAACATTCATTGTAACCTCAGTTTCATTTTATTTCGCCAATTTTCCATACATTAATATTTCAGAGAAACAAAAAGAATTGAGAGTAACTTCGAGAAACCAAAGAGAATTGAGAGTAACTTTGAGAAACAAAAGAGTATCAAGAGTAACAAAGAGAATCCGAGAATCTTCCAGAAGCACAAAAGAGAATCGCGAGTAACAAAGAGAAACTGAGAAACTTCGAAAAACAAAAGAGTACTGACTGAAAACTGAAGAGTAAAGTACTGTTGAGCAACGGATTCCGAGACTACCACTTTTGGACGATTTTACACCGAAAAGGGGTGTCAGGCAATGAGTTATATGAGCCCATTTAGGGAGTTCTTTGTTTGATCACGCTCAGTAAAATGTAAACATCACCTTTCCACTCTTCACTTTGCCCTATTTTGATGAAAATAACTCCGCCCTGCTCATGCGCAAAAGCTGAGGAGGGTTTCCGAATCCGTTGCCAAATAATAGATCACGGTCAATAAAACGTAAACAGGACCTTTCCATTCTTCACTTTCTCCCTATTTTGATGAAACTAACTCTGCCCGGCGCATGCGCAAAAGCGCGATGGGTTTCCGAATCCGTTACTAAACAATAGATCACGGTCAATAAAATGTAAACATCACCCCTCCATTCTTCACTTTTCAACTATTTTGATGAAAATAACTCCGCGCGGCGCATGCGCAAAAGCGCGGAGGGTTTCCCAATCCGTTGCTAAACAATAGGTTTATAATATTACAATCCGTTTCTGTACGTTACCACTCTTGTATTGAAATTTGTATTGATCGTTTTGTAAAATTAAATACAACATGTATGTATCATTCACTTTTAAAGGATTCTATTTTCGTGTCAAGCCAGCAGCGAAATCGCATTACTGTAGATATACATTAAGATATTCCTGTTATCCGTCTATTCGATTATTCGTCACAGCCCTGGTCCGGACAGTGACGGTTAACCGAAGTTTTACTGTACTGGATATTTTGACGTAGAATTACGTCTCTCCATAGTGGTCTAATAGTGCGTCGGGAAAGGAAAAGATTATCACGCCTTTCGCGCTAAAGTTAAACGCTTATAGCTCCGCAAGCGAATAACATAGAAAGTTGGTTTTAGCTTCATTTAACAGAGAAAGGTGG
>BGPR01021629.1:13185-26255 GCA_013235015.1 Araneus ventricosus
TTTAACAGAGAAAGGTGAACATTGAGGATTACAAAAATAATTTTAGAGTTTATAATTACGGTTTAGACACAGTCGAGTTGCGAAGTTGGTGAAAATCACGCAGGATTTTATATAGATAGAGTCACATAGTCACACTAGACTAATAGTCACTATAGAGTTAATAGTCACATAGAACTACTTTAGTCACACTTGAGTTAGTAACTAAGTCTACGCCCCTCGATCCCAGGGGCCGTTTCGAAGAGACAGCCTCCCGTCGATTTTTTTTTCAATCTAAACTATGTTCCTAGGAGAGATAAACCATCCATAAACCAGAGAGATCGCCATCAGTCTGATAATGCCTGATCAAACGTATGGCAACAACGATAAAACTGCTGACAACAACGATAAAACTTCTGCCAACAACGATAAAACGTCTCACAACAACAATAAAACGTCTGATCACTTTATATAAATAACAAAAGTTGGAAAGGAGAGTTCACTTTTACTTCATTACTTTGATTTAAAATTAACTAGTTTAATTAGCTTTTTAAAAATTAAAGCTAATTAATCTTTTTATTTTAAATTTGAGTCATTTTTACTTTCTCGTATACGTAGTATACAAAGAAAAAGTATTGTAATCGTCGAAAAATTAGATCTCGATATTTTGGCGAATCTCCTCGTTTTAGACCTCCCTGCCGATAGCCTGCCGATTTAAAATGTCATTATTCTAAATGTAATGTTGTGTGAAATGCGTGTTCGCGAATATGTTTATGTCGTTTTAGTGTTCGTTAAATAAATAATTGAAAACGCAAAAGGGACTGTTCATTTGAACTATTGAAAAGAACATGCATAAATCGGACCTTAGGTTTAACGCCACAGGCCATACCTTATTACTTTCTCGTATACGAAGTACACAAAGAGAAAGTATTGTAATCGTCAAAAAATTCGAACTCGAGATTTTGACGAATCTCCACGTTTTAGACCTCCCTGAGTCCGAATTCACAATTTTGGAATTACGTCTGTCTGTGAACTCGATAACTCGAAAATTATTAGAGCCAGGGGGATGAAATTTGGTATGTGATCTTGACACATAATTCGTAGGTCTCTATCAAATTTTGGACAAAATCCGTCCACGGGAAGTTGGTCTGTCTGTATGTCCGCGTTAATGTGAACGTGATAACTCACAAACTTAACTAGCTAGGTGGATAAAATTTGGTACACATTTTTAGCATCAGGAATGTAAGTTTGTATCAAATTTTGGACCAAATCCATCAAAGGGTTGACTGTCTGTCTGTATAATCGCATACTTTTGAACGCAATGACTTCTTTAAAAAATCACTTTGATAAATGAAATTTGGTATGTGGCCTTCTTACCTTATTGGTAGATTTGTGTCCAATTTTTACGCCGGCTTCTAATTCCACTTCCGCATTGGGCGACCTTCGGAAATCTTGGTATGACGTTTCGCTTATTTTTTTTCTCCACTGAGTTAGAGGTTCCTGTTCGTTTCGTTGCATTTTCTATACTTATAAAAGGCAATGTTTGTGTGTGTGTGTGTTTGTCTGCGATGTCCAGACGAATCTATCGCACTTACAGCCATGAAATTTGGCACACAGGTAGTCGTAATGGTGACTGAATGCACCTCGAAGCCGAAATTTTAAATTTTAATCTAGAAATTTTTTTATTTAATGTTTTGTGTTGTTTTGGTTGATTTTCGCACTAATTTCTCAATAGAATGGTTTGAATAATTACAAAACAAATACACCATCGGAAAGAAGGGACGCGATTTCCGTTCTAAATAAGTTAGTTTTGAATTTCTATAATTTGCACAATTTTGAGAATTTTTAAAAAAAAATAGTCAGTTTTGCCATCTAAATGTTGGTTTTGTTTTTTTAAATTTGTTGCATGTTTCTAATAACATATTATTTTCATTTTTTCAACATAACTAGAACGGTTCTGTCAGTTTAAAACAAGAACGGTTAAAATATCTTTTCCGTTTTTTAAGTGTGTAATTTCTTTCTGGGCCGTTGAGAGTTATTTTTCTCGATCAGGTTCCTCGCGTGGCACTTCTTTGGAACGTTGATGCCAAAATTTTGAGGAGTTGGCGGACGCAGGACTTACGTCATGACCTTCACCTGAATGATTTATATTTTGCTTTGCTGTATAATAAATCATTTTCACGTTCAATTACACCAATATTGGGATTAACGTACTGTGTACTGTAGCGCGAAAAAAAAAAAAAAACTCGCTTGGAAAATCAAAAAATGTGTATCTTTTGTTTTGACTTTGTTTTCAAAACTTTTTCATGTCATTGTGGGCGTTTTTTTCTTTTTCTTTTCAATTTATTTAAAGTCTCTTGATTCCATGGAGCATTCCTGCTTAGTTATATTCGTTAAGTAGCTTCGTCCTAAATATTTTGATACTGACCAATGGACGAATAACATACACAAATTTCTTCACTCCTATGGTGACCACTCAATTATAGATTTCCGATTTTGTTGGGTTTTTAAAATTATTAGGCGAGTGTACATAAAAGGTAAACAACTTCAAAATTCAAAAAGCACGCGACCACAAATTCAAGTGCTTTCTCCTCCGTGTTGCTTTATAACGGGACGCTAAGGGGATATACGACACTTAAACCTCGAAAAAATTGTTTCAAAACTGCCAAATTCGATACATTATATCTCTGAAACAATGCAATTCCTATACCTTTTCTAGAAATATCTGTAATTTCTCTTATAGTACACATTTTAGAGCCTTTGTGGTATGTATTTATTTGAGAGGAAGTAAATATGGGTATAATTTTTTTGGAAAAAATAAGGATAGTCACCTTGCGCGCATGATTACGGATAAATTTATCTAAACACAATATTTTTGGGTATCTAAGTACTCTAAACAATCTGTTTAGAAACAGAACCTCAATTTATTAACATTTTAAATTTAATTTCTATTTTTATATGCAATTTAAAATAAAATATAGTTAAAATTTCAACTTTTCTAACCCCCCCCAAAACTGACAACGAGAAATATGCACAAAAATGTGGTTCAATTTGTAGAACATGAAAAATACATGATCGGTAAAAAAAGTGTATGTAAAAAACTCTCAATAGTTGACTATCGTCTTTTTGCAATATAAAAAAAAATACATTTTGAGAATCTGGCCTTTTAAAAGTATGGTCGTATTAATGTTTACGTTGAGCTGATACATTTTCCTTACCAACCCTTCATAATTATGGGAATTTTTTTTAACGCGGATTGTTTTTTAAATTGTTCAAAATGAGAAATAAATATATAGTTTTTTTCATAAAATCGAGGGTTTTCAGTTTAACAATCGTATGTCTCCTTTATCCGACTGCGTTCGGAGACACTTGCAGAAAAATAACTTGTATATATATTTTAATGTTATTTTTCAACTTCATACGTTCATATGAAAATATTGTAAGAAGTGGGCTTTCAAAGTAATATTTTTTTAAAAAAAACTGAGAAATTTGAAGAAAAATGACTAGAAAATATTTATACGCTAACAGCCATAGACAAAATCATATTCTCGCTCATAAAATCCTTGTGAATACATTTTTATGACAGTTATCAATGTTATGCTCTAAAATATTTCTTGTACTAAGGCTAATAGTTTTGAGATATAGCTGAACATAGTTACTAAACTAGTAATAATTTTTTCATAAAAAAATGCTTTTCGTTTATATTTAAGCGCCAAAAAATAATACTTGATTTAAAATGGATCAGTTTTAAGAGGAAAACATCAAGCATATTACACAGAAAACAATCTCAAGAATTTCATATCAAATACTTGAATAACTCTTTGAAATCGGTATTACGGTCGACAGTTTTCTCAAAATATCATTTATCAAGAAAGCACGGTAGTTTTCATCCAACATAAAATAAGGCTTTCAGTTCGTTAATAAAACTACTTTGTAACTCCATTTGTAATTCCAGCCGATAAAGTGAGACAGTTTTAGAAAGCTGAATAAACAGGCTAAAATTCGTCATAAATTTTTGATATCAAACCGACAATTTTAAACCAGTCGGATACCTTAATGTAACTAAATTAAAGAAACTAATTTCATTTTTCAAAAGCTTTCATTTATGTATTTTTATCCTTTCTGTGCTAAAAATTTAATCCAGACAATTTCATTTTATTCTGTTTACATTTTCCTCTCTGTGCTAGTTGTACATCTCAATCCTGCTTGTCTGCAGAATACTCAAGTGTTAAAATAACTTTTCCTCCCCCAACCTTTTAACCCAATCACAGTTCCGACTTAGAAGAACTGGAGGACACCATATACAGCATGGAACCACACCAGCTCAAAATATATTTGGCATTCACTTGAGTGCTTGCAGTGCATGTTCTACAGTACTGTTGCTTCTTTTCTAAGCATCTGGCATCACGAGTGATGCTTCTAATTTTAGAATGCGCCGTGCTCTTGACCTTTGGAGGGTTTCCCGCCAGACGTGGTCGCCATGACAACGATCGATTAGCTTCTCCGGCGATGTGTAGCACAACGAGGTGGGAGATGTTTTAGAGAACTGAGACAGGAAGAAATTTTTTCTTGTCACAAAGCTGGGTGGAAAGGTTCCTCTTTATTGCTGCAGTTCTTAATTGCAGTCCCTTGAGATGGCACCGTTAAACTTCAACCAACCTGTGAACAAACTGAATGATTGGCTATTATATATACACACAAAATGATTCCATTTACGAGAAAAGTTTTGAAGTTTTTAAAGCTGTCTCTCTAAAGCGCATCTTTGTATCAAGAGCCGAATTAAGATCCTTACAGGGCCTATACTTAAAAAAATTTTGGTGCCTCCATATGTATATAATCCAAAATATAAACAATCGCAAACCATAAAATAAAATTTTATTCATCGAAATTAAACAAAGCTACAGTAAAACAAATAATCTAGGAATAAAATCAATGAAAATTTGGAGATACAGTAAATTAAACAAAGCTACGGTAAAACAAATAATCTAGGAACAAATCAGTAGAAAATTTGGATATATCATAAACAGCTACAGTAAAACAAATAATTTGGAATAAAATCAATGAAAATTTGGATATACAGTAAATTAAACAAAGCTACAGTAAAACAAATAATCACAAGATAAAATCAATAAAATTTGGATATACAGTAAAGAAACAAACTACAGTAAAACAAATACAATCAGGAATAAAATCGAGTGAAAATTTGAATATACAGTAAATTAAACAAAGCTACAGTAAAACAAGTAATCTAGGAATAAAATCAGTGAAAATTTGGATATACAGTAAATGAAACAAAGCTACAGTAAAACAAGTAATCTAGGAATAAAATCAGTGAAAATTTGGATATACAGTAAATTAAACAAAGCTACAGTAAAACAAATAATTTAGGAATAAAATCAATGAAAATTTGGATATACAGTAAAAGAAACAAAGCTACAGTAAAACAAGTAATCTAGGAATAAAATCAATGAAAAGGGTAGAGATATACAGTAAAACAAAGCTACAGTAAAACAAGTATCCTAGGAATAAAAGCAGTGAAAATTTGGATACAGTAAACCGAAACAAAGCTACAGTAAAACAAGTAATCTAGGAATAAAATCAGTGAAAATTTGGATATACAATAAATTAAACAAAGCTACAGTAAAACAAATAAACTAGGAATAAAATCAATGAAAATTTGGATATACAGTAAACTCCCGCTACAACGATATCCGATGCAACGATATATCCCTCTACAACAATACAATGTTGTGGTCCCGGTGAATTTTTATTGAACATAATGTTAATCTCCCCTCAATATAACGATATTCTGTACAGTAATAAACCCCTGTACAACAATGTTTTTTAAAAAATCTCAACACCATTTTCTTCCTCTGTAACAATATTTCATGTAAAATAAGTAAACTGATAATGATGAAAATTCAAAAAATGGCGATGTTTCAGATGCTGAAGACTGTGTTTTGAGATTCAAAAGTCTTTAACTGAGCTTGAAGAAACCAACGGGAGTGGTCTCCCCTAAACTTTCTCCTATACTTTCTAAGTGGAGATTCGTCAAAATCTCGAGTTCGAATTTTTTTTGACGATTACAATACTTTCTCTCTGTATACTTCGTATACGAGAAAGTGAAACAAACCTGAAATCAAATATCTGTTGCCACGTTTCAAAAAAATATTACAGGTGCGATAAAATAGGCAATGCAATGAATACTAAAGCGAAAATTCTGCTTTGGAATTGAATTCCCAAGAAAACAATTTATACTACCACAACCGTAACAATTGCAAAAGCGCGTAAATAAAAGATTTGCTGAAATAATGAGATCGGTTTGAATTTTATTTACAACAATAAAAAAATTGTTACAATTTATGATTGAAAACATTATTTATTGTTGTAAATAAAATTTACAACAATAACAGATTGCTACCAGTACTTTGCGCATAAGAATCGGATTAAAAGAAATTGAATATGCAATTTGAACGCCCCCTTTCGACGGATTTGGCCCAAAATTTTATACGGACCTACATTCATGACGATAAAACTGTGTACCAAATTTTATCAATCAGCTATTCAAGTTTTTGAGTTATAGCATTCACATGACCGCGGACATACAGACAGACAGACTTCCCGTTGACGGATTTTGTCCAACATTTGATAGAAACCTACAAAGTATGTTTAAAGATCACATACCAAATTTCATCCCTGTATCTCTAATTTTCTTCGAGTTATCGTGTTCACGGGCAGACAGACATAATTCCAAAATTGTGTTTTTCGGACTCATTGAGGTCTAAAACGTGGAGATTCGTCAAAATCTCGAGTTCGAATTTTTTGACGATTACAATACTTTCTCTTTGTATACTTCGTATACGAGAAAGTAAAAAGTGGCAAAGTGTCTAGAATTAACGTGGAGGAATCTTTAATAGCGGATGTTGATCTTATACTTTCTTCAGGACTTATATTTAGATAGAAGATATTGTGTCCGAAATCTCAGATGAAATGGAAAATGATGATAAAGAGAACGATGATGATGATACAGATCCCATCCCAATCTTTATTGACGTCCCAGGAACATCTTCAATCAGTTCAGTCCCTAGGGGCATCTTTTTCAAGCCTTTCATCCACAAATGATGATCATTTTTGTGCGCTAAACTCTAGGCAAATCTTGTTAGTTGACTTAACAGTTTAAAAAATGAAAAAGAAAAGGAAAATATTAGATTTTTTTGATGAATATGTTTCTCAGGTATATGTGTATAGCTGAATTTCCAAATTTTTGTATGCTTTAACAATCATTAATTAGCACTCTGGTGATGCTTTTTTGCAAAATGTATATTGTTGTATTGTGTCCACATTAAAATAGCCAAAATACAAGTCTTTTATATCGTAATTATATCGCCCCTCGATATAACGATACATCTCTCTATAACATTATCTTTATTTGGTCCCCCAAAGTATTGTTGTAGCGAAGTATTACTGCATCACTAAAATAACGATATGGGAGTATACATCCTTAAACACCTCACATCAATTGGTATTTTCTCCTTTTTTACTTTCTCGTGTAAGAACTATACAAATATAAAGTATTGTAATCGTCAAAAAAGACATCGAGATTCGGTTGAATCTCCGCGTTTTAGACCTCACTGAATCCCAAAAATCCTTTTTTAAGTATTATGTCTGTCTGTCTGTCACTTAGCCCGTTTTTAAACACGATGTTTAACCAGCGGGAGTGTTCTCCCCTAAACTTTCTCGTATACTTCCTCCAAAAGGTGCCGTTTCCCCTTCCCCCGCGTGGCTAAAAAAATTCGAACCTATTGTTACCCAGAATCCAATGACTATCAGAAGGTTTTTCATTATAGTGATTGAAAAATATCTAGGCAAAGAATAAAATTCAAAGAGATGCGTACCGATTTTCCGCTCTTACCGACTCAAGGTCAAACTGACGTAATTCGCTCCATAGCTTTCGCGTCCACAGAAGATTGCTTCCAGTACGCATGCGCCTGGAGATAAGGATTCTCTTCATAAGTAAATTATACAGACCGACAGACAGTCAACCCTTTCACGGATTTGTCCCAAAATTTTATACGGTCCTACATTCATAATGATAAAACTGTGTACAAAATTTTATCCATCTAGCTATTCAAGTTTTTAAGTTATAGTGTTCACATGACCGCGGACAAACAGACAGGCAAACTTCCCGTGGACGGATTTTCTCCAAAATTTGAAAGAAACCTACAAATTATGCGTCAAGTTCACATACCAAATTTCATCCCTTTATCTCTAATAGTTTTCGAGTTATCGTGTTCACAGTCACACACACAGACAGGCATAATTCTAAAATAGTGTTTTTCTGACTCAGGGAGGTCTAAAACGTGGAGATTCGTCAAAATCTCGAGTTCGAATTTTTTGACGATTACAATACTTTCTCTTTGTGCACTTCGTATACGAGAAAGTAAAAAGCAGTATGAGCTAAACCAATCAAATTTGATATGTCAGCGGTTGCCAACCTATGGACCACGGATCATTAGTTAAGAGTCGAAGTCAGGTGAGCTTCAAGAACTGTTGCTTTATCTGTCTGTACTTATAAAAGGCAATGTTTGCGTGTGTATGTATATGGTACGATGTCCAGACGAATCGATCTCTCTTACAGCCATGATATTTGGCACACAGGTAGTCGTAATGGTGACTCAATGCACCTCGAAGCCCGAATTTTAAAATTCAATCTAGAATTTGTGTGTGTGTGTTGTTTTGGGTCATTTTTGGCACGTTTACGGCTGTAGTATCTTTGCTAATGATCGTTGAAAAACAATCATTGCACCATCGAATAGAACAAACAATTTTCGTTCTAATGAAGTTTGTTTTGAATTTCCAACATAATTTACTGAATTTTGAGAAATTTTTAAATAATAGTCACTTTTCATTTATATTTTTAACTTTCAATTCTTATTTTTTGTGTCCCGACGTTCTAATAAAACTATCGTTTTCAATTATTTTAGGTATAAACCGGAATATTTATCCCTGTTTTAAAACAAGAATGGTTAAAATATCTTTTTCTCCGATTTTCTATGAATTTTTTTATTGATCAGTTCAAAACATTTTCCCTCGCATATCCGAATAGACGAAGCTTTCGTATCTATGTAATAATCTCACTTAATTTTATTTCAAATTCTAATATTATATAGTTTAAAGTCTTAATGTATTCCAAAATCACTTTTCTTAAACTCCAGTTTCGTTCTATTTCCCGCGCTGGAGATATATTAAATCTCTCGTTTTGGCATATTTATTACTAAAAGAATATTTTAATCGCTTTCACGTACCCACCGAAAATCATGACGCGTCTCCTTGGCGCTAGACTTTTTCCCTAAAACGCTTGCGTAATTTATTAAAAATAGCCAATATTCCCTTCACTTTGATCACGTGTTATATTGTTATTCCCTTATCTGAGAGAATCGGGGATTTTCTGTACACTTTTACTAAAAACTTCAACTAAGATGTTGGTATGTCCGTCACTCTCCAAAATATTGTTATAATAAAGCAAATTGGTTAACAACTCGGCTGTTTCAAGACTGCAACAACGAAAACATTTTATGTATGTATTTCAATCCCAATACAGTAAATTTTAGTGTCTGACGTCTCCTTCTTTGTTATATGTGGTTTTATACTATTATATATCACTAGCAGTACGCGCACGGCGTTGCCCGTGGAATCAGGGCTTCGACAAAATGGAAAAAAAATTCCCACAATGACACGAAAAAGTTTTGAAAGCAAAATCAAAACAAAAGATACACATTATTGAATTTCCCGCTTATTTTTCCTCTCGACAATGACGCGAATGTAATGACGTCACGGGAAGGAATCGGATTGTAGAAATGCAGACCGGCAATGAAAGCATATTACGTCACCTCCTGCTAGGAAGCAACAATGCATTCTGGGATCGTCCGGAGAAACTCTCGCTGTCAAATCTCGCTAGCAAAAAAACTGTTTGAACTGATCAGGGAAAAATTAATTAAAAAAAAAACGGAATAAGATATTTTAACCGCTCTTGTTTTAAATCCGACAGAACCGTTCTAGTTATAAGCTGAAAAAAAAATGAAAATAATAGTGTTATTAGAAAGTCGGATGCAACAAATTTAAAAACAAAAGTAACATCTCGATGGCAAAACTGACTATTTTTTAAAAAATTCTCAAAATTCAGTAAATTACGTTAGAAATTCAAAACTAACTTCATTAGAACGGAAATCGCGTCCTCTTTCCGATGGTGTATCCATTTTTGTCGTACAATTATTCAAAACCATTCTATTGAGAAATTAGTGCGAAAAATCAACCAAAACAACATAAAACATTAAATAAAAAATTTTCTAGATTAAATTTTAAAATTTCGGCTTCGAGGTGCATTCAGTCACCATTACGACTACCTGTGTGCCAAATTTCAAGGTTGTAAGTGCGATAGATTCGTCTGGACATCGCACGCAGACACGCACACACACTAACATTGCAAACATGAGTATATATATATCCACTAGAGGATACATGGATTTTATCAATGTACTTAGCATGTATCCACTAGTGGATACATGGGAGCTAAGGGGTTAATCACAGAGTAGAATTTCTTCCTACGCTCCTCTTACAACAGAAGTTTTTTTTCAGATCATGTTCATCTGTTTCAATGAAAAGTGCAAACATTCAGCTTATTTTATTGTATTGTAAATCTTAAATGATCCTTGATTATTTTCAGAAAAGAAAAAAAACCTGTCAACAGAGGAATTCCTCACTAGCGTGCAGACAAACATTCTTGGAAAAATGTCTGTGTTTGGGTAAACTGTTTGTAGTCCTTATTCTCGTAGACATTTGCCAAGTACCGAGGATTTTCAACCCTTGCAATGATTTATTATTCTCTTTTCTTTTTCTTTTCACCAAAAACTCATCTTACGAGGAGATGTTCCTCATAGCAATAAAATTTCTTTCTTTTTCTAAACTCTGTAAAAATATAAAATGCGTTTAAATTAAATTTAATTAGGATGCAGAGGTGCAAGTTTCTCTTGGAATCAGCGGAATGCCGTAAATTCAAGTCAAATTCCCTCTGGCAGTCCTAATTTTACAACCATTTATGCAAGATTTAAGATAGACAGGTTCCTCAAATTGTTCATTTTGAATACTAGCTTGATTCACATCTTTCTCGCTTTTTTTCGTAAACAAATCGAGTTTATTCTGCAGACTCAGAATTATCACTTTTTCGCTATTTTCTAAGGTAATCTTATACATTTAATACAGATTTGATACTTAAATTTTGTTGACTGGAAAAGTAATTAATTTTGCTCTGCAATATGTGTTTCTCTCTAATGGATTAGAAAACCTTAAAACTATTCCTTTTGGGAATTTTTTGGTTTATTTCTGGACATGCTGAATTCTTGTAAATTTCATTAATTACTTAATAAATATTTTTTATATATAAATATTACATTTCTGATGTTACTTATTACTTTCTGTAATGCCATTATTTATTAAAATTTAGTGTAAGTAGTATTTATAAAAGAAATAAATATTCATAAAATTAAAGAAAAAATGAGAAATTTCAACACGTAGTTTATTGGAATTTCAAAGTTTATCCATAACAAGTAATATAAAAAAAATTTTAAAGTCAATTCCTACTTAGGTCAACAAAGAAAAATTTTATTTTAGAAATTTTTTTCTCCCATATAAAACTAAAATTAATTAATTAAATTTAATTAATGAATTAATATTTGAAAAAACTGTATTACCATCAAGTGTCATCCACTACAAGTTTAAAAACATGTATTGGAACTTAAGTGGATGAATAAAAAGTATTTTATTAACGATTGAATCTTGAAAATTCCCTTTGTCGCCAAAGTCGCCAACTTTGTCGCCAAAATGATCTCCAAATTTATCGCCAAGGTCGCCAAGTCTAGCATCTTATCTAATTAAAAATTTAATTAATGAATTAATATTTCAAAAAACTGTATTAACATCAAGTGTCATCCACTACAAGTTTTAAAAAATGTATTTGAACTTGAGTGGATGAATAAAAAGTATTTTATTAACGATTGAAAATTTGAACAAGATATATAAATAAATATATATATAGGGAGAGTGTGAACTAATAGTAGGAATTGAAAAAAGTAATATTTTAATGTATTTAAAATTTCATTTGATTCATTTTCACAATAATAAAAAAAAATTCTGTACATATTTTTCCTTTGTATTTCTTCTTTATGTATTCCCACACTCGCCATGTACTAGTATAACATTCTCCTGAATATATAATTATTATTCCTATTGTCTTTACGTCTCTGTGATTGGCAACGATGTAAAAATTGGCATTCAGCCAAACTGAAAAATCAATGGAATCAGAATTCTCAATTCTGTATCTTGCCGATCATATTCAGAACCTCGTGAGTTTGTTAATTGAAAACACTATGAAGATTATTGATCTTTATTATAAGAAACTTCTTTTAAAAATCAAATATTTGTTAAAGAATTTAATTTGTCGTTAGAAAATGAATGGGAACAGGAGAAGTACCAGAAAGATATTCTCAGTTTTTATTCGAAACGACTAGTTTGTATATATAATTTTTAATTTCAAACGTACAAGTTATAAGTAAAGTGTATAAAAACCATTATTTTGTCATACAAAGCGAAAAAATAATCTTAATTCATGTGTAAAGAATATCCTGAATTTTGAACTACGGAGTTTAAAAATGAGCATGCGCATTGGATATGCGCAGTGTTTCAATTTTTACTCCGCCGTTTCTCTTGCAAACGAAATCGATCTACTTTGGTCTGGAGACGTGTGTCCCAGTGCGACTGCACTGGCTTTATGTCTGGCGGTCAATTTTCGATTTTTCCTGGTTCCACCCCTCTCACGCTGTTTTTCTGCCCCACACATCCTTGCCTCCTTTACCTCCACGACAGACAGCAAACGGCCTTGAACTACTGAAATAAAAATGATGAGGTTCTGTTTTGTAACTTTATCCGAGAGTAAACAGCCCCATGTTGCACGTTGTTAAGGGCTGCAGTAATGACAACAAATGCTACGTTACGGATTAATCTTGTAGTAAAGTAAATATTGCGTTTGTTTACATTTATTT